>CM031233.1:98127181-98419681 GCA_018340775.1 Taxus wallichiana var. yunnanensis | reverse complement strand
GGAGGATACCCTTAACAAGGTGAAAACACTTTTTATCCCCCTTTATCATCACTATGGTGTGTGTGTGTGAAATTTTGTGCGCTAAGTCATTATTCTCTTCTCGCAATCACTCTTCTTCCTTTTTAGCCTTCTTGGTTCCAACTAGCCTTACCCCAAACCATTTCTCTTCATATTTTATCATGCATGGGGTTCTAAAACAAAAACCGCATAATTTTGGCCACCCTTTTAAGTTTTCTCTCTTGTCTACGTGGATTTTAAGATTGGATTCCACCACTAAAACCCACTTCCTTTTTAATTAACCCTCTTAATTAGCCCTTCAAACTGTGAATGCAACCTACTACAAGACTATCATGTATGACTTCAATTTTCACCAATGGAAACCCCAAATTCAAATAAAATTAAATATAAATTATAACAATAAGAAACCATATAAGTTTGAATTTTATTTCAAATAAAATAATTACAGCTAAAACATTATTTTTTAAATAAAAATACAATTCTAAGATTAGAACCGGATGCATAGGCCCCAATACATTCAATGCTTAATCAAACACTTTTGAAGTTTTAGAATACTTCATTCCAACAATACCCTATTTTAGACTTCTAGTCTTGTTTGTCTAATTGACTTAAACATGCAAAATTTGTTCTTTCACCCATTAAATGTATTTTTTATTCACCTTACCCTATTTTGGACACCTTCTTCTATGCTGAATACATCTTTATCAATCGACGTGAGAAAAGAAATAACCAACTTATTATTTTCCTCGAAATTGTCCTTCACTTTCTCTCTAGCTTCTTGCTCAACAAGAAATAATTTTGCTTTACAGATCTTACAATGTCCTCCTTTCACCTTATTTCCCTATTATAACCAACAAACAATGTTAAAACAATTATTAAATTGCCACAAAAAGATCAAAATATTACATTTTACTCATCTTACTCGAACTTTTTTTCATGCCCTTAAGACCATTGCCACTAGTAGCTTCATGGTCGGAAGTTTTGGAGGATACCCTTAACTAGGTTAAAACACTTTTTATCCCCTTTATCATCACTATGGTGTGCGTGAAATTTTGTGTGCTAAGTCACTATTCTCTTCTCGCAATCACTCTTCTTCCTTTTTAGCCTTCTTGGTTCTAACTAGCCTTTCCCAGCACCATTTCTCTTCATATTTTATCATGCATGGGGTTCTAAAACAAAACCAGACATTCTTGGCCACCCATTTAAGTTTTCTCTCTGCCATAGGATTTTAAGATTGGATTTCACCACTAAAACCCACTTCCTTTGTTAATTAACCCTTTCAATTAGCCCTTCAAACCGTGCATGCAACCTACTACAAGATTGTCATGTATGACTTCGATTTTCACCAATGGAAACCCCAAATTGCTTTTGAATCCATTTAAGGAATTTTTAACATTTTTTCTTGTGAATTTCATAGCATAGTCTCATGTTTAGTGGGTTCTAGTGTAATTTCTCTTCAAAACCCTAACTGCGTGTGACATGTCACTGAGAAACTAGAAAACATTATAAAATGAATATTTTTGGTATCAAGACCTAATTATTTGTTTCAAATACTTTTTAGACCTCTACACCAATCCTATTATATCAATAGGGGTGATCATACAAGTTACTTCAATTAAAACCAAAAGAACATGTGAATGCACCTTAAAATAGAGAAAAGCCCACTCCCTTTCTCGATATTTGAATAATAAAATCATCTTCTCCTCATAAATATCACCTACCTATCCTTTCTAATGATATATTACGTCTCACACCACATATTAATGACAATAAGCTAATATTTTACTCGAAATTATGAAAGCATAGTGAACTTCACCAATAACCATGTCTTAGACTTAAGTGTTTTTTTTTCGCATATAATCAAAGGATTCAATCTTTGATATCTAAGGTAACACAACCATCAATCTTCACCATAGTATTAACATGAGTTAAAACTTATCACATAGATCATAACCTACCAAATATAAAATTTCCTTAAAAATAAAAGTCACGAAGTCTTAAGCTTAGCATTCATATTAAAACAGAGTATCATCTCTCTTTCTCTACCTCAATCAACCCAACATGCATATTTTTCAATAATTAAAATAGTAATAACAATTCATAAACTCTTAAAAGAGACTCTTAGAAACAAAAACTAAAAACTTTCCAACTAACCATGTCATTTTTAGTCAAAATTTCTCTTCTTTATTAACATACATTGTTCTTTCATACAAAACCGAGGTCCTCATAGCTTTACCGAGAGAGAGAGAGAGAGAGAGAGAGAGAGAGAGAGAGGGTCTTCCTCTCCACTTTAACTAGAATTCATCTTCCTTTTAGGTAGCCTCTTCTTGAAAGCTAACCGATTCTCATGACTCTTTACATACCCATTAACTCACTAGAGGTATTTTATCATCCTTTAAACATTCCTTGGACTCATACATACCCTATGATGTAGGACAAAATTTCCAAGTACACTTACACACATTAAAAGTCCTTCAAAACTCAATCTCACTACTTAACATTCCACATTTAGCCATTTTACATGCTTAGACATATTATTTACAAAAGGGAGAGAAAACTACATATTTGAATATTCAAATTCTCAAACTCCACCTAACACTTAGTATTGCACCTCATACCTCTTCTCATGACTTATTGACTTCATAAACATGAAAATAAAGTAAATTTAACATTCTTGTGGCTTCTTCCCATGATGCTCCTACATCATACTCCCAAGGTGGAGAAAATATGAGTTCTTAATTATCTTCTTCTTCTTTTTCTACTCATAGGTCACTTCTGAAATCATTCCTCTTTTTTTTTTCCTCTTTACTTCTTGCTTAATTTGTTCTTTGTTTTTCTCTTTCATCTTCATCTCCATGGATTTGTTCTCTAAAATGAGAACTTCTTCAAGTATTTTCTTCTTATAATCTCTTGTAATATCCTTTTTATTCAATAATCTTCATTTATTTATCTATAACATATGCACAAACACAGTAAAACATAGTATTAGATGAAAAATTGGAGACTATTTGGTCTCATTCACTATTTCCTCCATCATTTCTTACTTATTTTTCTTCCAAATTATTTTCTTATCTATTTTAGCCTCCTTTTCATCTTGAATTTATGTACCTTCATCTAATATCACATCCCCTTTTTCATTATACTTCCCTCTTTCACCGTACAAAGCTCTCTCAAGAGCTTGTATTTCACTCTCTAACTACTTTTCATCTTCATAAACAAATATATATTCTTAGTTTTAGTCTTATTCCTTTCTCTCATTCTCACCTCTTTTACTTATCCACTCTTCATTTTTAGGTTCTTATTCTTCTATGAAGGCTAAACATATCCTTATTACTTCTTCTCCATCTTCTATGTGCATGCTTATCTTCAAAAATGACTTCCTTCTTCACTTATTCTTTTCTTCTTTCTTAGAAAATTCTTTTCTTCTATTTCAAATTTCTTGATCCTTCACTCTTCTTCTCTTATTTGTACCTTCACTTGCATTCTATTTCTCTTCTCTACAAGTCTCTTTAGGGGCCATTTGATCCTCATTCTTAATAGATACCAATCTCCTCATTTAATTCTTTTCTCATCAACATAGTCAACTTTTCCATCTCTATTTTTAACTCACCTATCTCTTGTTGCATCCACAAGTCCATTTTCCTTTCTTGCTCTCACTTTTTATTGTCTCTTTTCTTTCTTTCTATATTCTCTTTTTATCACTTTTGGTGGTTTATCATCTCTATCAATCCCTTAATCATTTCTTCTCTCTCTCCGACAACTATTTTTCACCTTGCTTATTCTCTACACCTCAGCTAGGCCTCACTAGGTTTTTTGGTGTCTTCTTCACTTTCACTTTCTTCTTATCTCTTCTATGGATTTTCCACTTTCTCTATCTTCTTGCACTATTTGTCTCTTCTCACTTTCCCTTTCTTTGACTCTTACCTATCAAAATATCCTTCAATCATTCACACATAACTTGTGGTTAATAGTAACATTATGAAAATTATATAAATTCGATTCTCCGATACCAAATTATGAAGAGGTCCCAATGCATTCAATGCTTAATCAAACACTTATCAAGTTTAAGAATACTTCATTCCAACAATACCTTGTTTTAGAGTTCTAGTCTTGTTGGTCTGATTTACTCAAAGATGCCAAATTTTTGTTTCACACCTTAAATGTCTTTATCAATCACCTTAACCTATTTTAGAAACCTCCTTCCATGTTAAATATATATTTATATATTATTCATGAGCAAAGAAACGACCAACTTATTCTTTTCTTTACCGCAAACCATCCTTTATTTTGTCTCTAGCTTCTTGGCTCAAACAAGAAATATTTTTACTTTTAATATTCTAATGACCTCCTTTCACCTTAGTAACCTATTCTCATCCAAAAAATGTTAAAACAACTATTAAAATTCCACAATAAATATCAAAATATTAACTTTTACTCATCTTACTCAATACTTTCATTTTGTGCCCTTAAGACCATCACCACTAAGTAGCTTCGGGTTGGGAGGTTTGAAGGATACCCTAAACAAGGTGAAACAAATTTTGATCCCCTTTATCATCACTATAATGTGTGTGAAATTTTGTGATCTAAGTCACTATTCTCTTCTCACAATCACTCTTCTTCCTTTTTAGCCTTCTTGGTTCCAACTAGCCTGCCTCACACCATTTCTCATCATATTTTCTCATGAATGGGGTTTTAAAACACAAACCAGATATTTTTGGGCACCCATTTCAATGATCTATCTATCTAAAAGTTTTTAAGATTGATTCCACCACTTAACCCACTTCCTTTGTTAATTAGACCTTCAAATCAGGTGCATGCAACCTACTACAAGACTGTCATCTATAACATTAATTTTCACCAATGGAAAGGTCCATAATTAATTTTAAATACATTTAAGGACATTTTTAAAAATATCTTGAAACTTTCATAGAATAATCTCATTTTAGAGGGTTCTAGTGCAATTTCTCTTCAAAACACTAATTGTGTGACAATGCCAACCTCGAGAAACTAGAAAACCTTGCAAAATGAAAAAAATTGTTATCAAGACCTAATTCTTTATGTCAAATATTTTTTATACCTCTAAACCAATCCTATTCTATCAGTAGGAGTGATTATACAAGTTACTTCAATTATAACCAAAAGAACATGTTGGTGCATGTTAAATACAAAGCAAAACCCTCTCCTTTTTGATATTTGAATAATGAATCCATATTTTTCTCATAACTATCACCTACCTATCCTTTCTAATGATATCTTACCTCTCACACCACATATTAATGGCAATAAGCTCATATTTTTCTAAAAATTATGAAAGGAAAGTTAACTTCACCAATAACCCTATCTCGGTCTTAAGGGTTTTATGCATACAATCAAAGGATTCAATATTTGATATATAAATTAACACAACCATCAATAATCACCATATTATTAGTGTGAATTAAACCTCATCATAAATATTGTAACCTAGAAAATTTTAAAGTTCCTTACACATCATAGTCACCTTGTCTTAAGCTTGGCATTCTTGTCAGAACATAATATCGTATATCTATGTCTCTCTCTACCTTAATCAACCCAAAGATGCAGATTTTTCCATAATGAAAACACTAATAACAAGTCATTAAATATTAAAAGATGCTCTTAGAAATATAAACTCAAAACTTTCCAACTAACTGTGGCGTTTGTACTCAAAATTTCTCTTCTTTATTAACATGCATAGTTCTTTCATAAAAAATTGAGGTCCCCATAGCTTTACCTCCTTCTCCATGCTTCACTTCTTCCCTCTCTCTATTTCTCTTATTTTCCTCGAGAGTTGTTCCTCTCCACTCTAATTATAATTCATCTTTCTTTTAGG
The DNA here is from genome assembly GCA_018340775.1 of Taxus wallichiana var. yunnanensis. Lineage (NCBI taxonomy): Eukaryota > Viridiplantae > Streptophyta > Pinopsida > Cupressales > Taxaceae > Taxus > Taxus wallichiana. Next base: position 98,413,812 of record CM031233.1, on the reverse strand, counting down.
TAACCTCTTCTTGAAACCTAATTGATTCTCATGACTCTTTACAAGCCCATTAACTCACTAGGAGATATTTTATCATCCTTTAAACATTCATTGGACTCATACATACCCTATAACCTAGGACATGTCCAAGTAAACTTACACACATTAAAATTACTTAAAAATCCTTATTACTACTTGAAATTTCACATTTAGCCATTTTACATGCTTAGATATTTGATTTACAAAAGGGATGGAAAACTATATATTTGAATATTCAAATTCTTGAACTTCACCTAGCACTTGGTATTGCACCTTATACCTCTTCTCATGACTTCTTGACTTCATAAACATGACAATAAGGGAACTTTAACATTATTTTGGCTTATTCCCATGATGATCGTGCATCATACTACCAAGGTGGAGAAAATATGAGTTTGTAATGATCTTCTTCTTCTTTTTCCAATCATAGGTCACTTATAAAATCACTCCTCTTTCATTTGTGCTCTTTACTTCTCACTTAATTTGTTCTTTGTTTTTCTCTTTCATATTCATCTTCATAGATTTTTTCTCTAAAATGAGAACTTCTCATAGTTTCTTCTTATAAGCTCTCTTAAGAGCCTTATCTTCAATAATCTTCATTTCTTTATCTAGCAAACCTGCACAAAACATAGTCAAACATAATATTAGATGAAAAATTTGGAGACCATTTGGTCTCATTCATTGTTTCCTCCATCACTTCTTGCTTCTTTTTCTTCCAAACTATTTTCTTATCTGTTTTAGCCTCATTTTCATCTTCAATTTTTATACCTTCATCTACTATCTCATCCTCTTTTTCATTATACTTCCCTCTTTCACCATACAAAGCTCTCTCAAGAGCTTGTATTTCACTCTCTAACTACTCTTCATCTTCATAAACAAACCTATATTCTGAATTTTCTTCTTCTTCCTTTCTCTCATTCTCAACTCTTTCACTTATCCACTCTTCATTTTTAGGTTCTTGTTCTTCTATGGAGGCTAAAAATCTCCCTATTACCTCTTCTTCATCTTCTATTTGCATGCTTTCTTCAAAATGACTTCCTTTTTCACTTCTTCTTTCTTAGCAACTTATTCTTTTCTTCTCTTTCACATTTCTTGAGCCTTCTCTCTTCTTCTCTTAGTTGTACCTTCACCTGCATTCTCTTTCTCTTCTCTACAAGTCTCTTTATGGGCCATTTGATCCTCTTTCTCAATACTATACCAATATCCTCATTTTCTTCTTCTCTCATCAACATAGTCAACTTTTCCATCTCTCTCTTTAACTCACCTATCTCTTGTTGCATCCACAAGTCCATTTTCCTTTCTTGTTCTCTTTTCTTCTTCTCTATTTTCTTTCTTTATATCTTCTCTTTTGGTGGCTGATCAGCTCTATCAATCCCTTAATCACTTCTTATCTATCTATCTCCATCTTCTCTCTTTGACAAGTATTTTGTAGCTTGTTTATTCTCTACACCTCACTTTGGCCTCAGCAGGTTTTTTGGTGTCTTCCTCACTTTCACTTCCTTCTTATCTCTTCTAGGGATATCCCAATTTCTCTATCTTCTTGCATTGTCTTGTCTCTATTCACTTTCTCTTTCTTTGACTCTTACCAATCAAAATACCCTTTAATCATTCAAACATAACTTGTGGTTAACAATAAAATTATGCAAAATATATAAATTCCACACTTTGATACCAAATGATGTATATTCTCCAAGACATTAAATTCTCAATCAAACACTTATCAATTTTGAGAATACTTCATTCTAACAATGCCCTATTTTAGAGTTATAGTCTTGTTGGTTTGATTGACTCAAACATGCAAAATTATCTCTTTCACCCTCAAATGTATTTTTCATTCACCTTACCCTATTTTAGAAAAATCCTTCCATGCTAAATACATATTTATTAATGATTCATGGGAAAAAACAACCAACCTATTCTTTTCCTCCAAATTGTCCTTTACTTTCTCTCTAGCTTCTTGGATCGCAAGCAATATTTTTTCTTTATAGTATTCTAATGATCTTCTTTATCCATAGTACCTTATTCTCATCCACAAAAATGTTAAAACAACTATTAACTTACGACAAAAATATCAAAATATTACCTTTTACTCATCTTACTCAAAATTTCATTTTGTGCCCTTAAGACCATTGCACATCAGTTTCATGGTTCAAGGTTTGGAGGATACCCTGAATAAGGTGAAAACACTTTTGATACCCCTTTATCATCACTATGATGTGTGTGAAATTTTGTGAGCTAAGTCACTATTCTCTTCTCACAATCACTCTTCTTCCCTTTTAGCCATCTTGGTTCCAACTAGCCCTCCCCTTACACCATTTATCTTCATATTTTATCATGCATGGGGTTATAAAACTCAAACCAAACATTTTTGGGAACCCATTTTATTTTTCTCTTTTTCCATAAGTTTTTAAGATTGGATTCCACCACTAAATCCCACTTCCTTTGTTAATTACGCCTCTCAATTAGCCCTTTAAACTATGCATATGCAACCTACTACAAGACTACCATGTATAGCTTCAATTTTCACCAATGGAAACCCAAATTTCCTTCTAAATATGTTTAAGGATCTTTTCAACATTGTTTCTTGCCAATTTCAGAGCATAATCTCGTGTTTAGAGGGTTTTACTTGTAATTTCACTTCAAAACCTTATTAGCCCAAGAAACTAGAAAACCTTGTAAAATGAATAGTTTTCTTTATCAATACCTAATTCTTTGTGCCAATGAATGTTTAAACCTCTACACTAATCATATTCTATCAGTAGGGGGTGATCATACAAGCTACTTCAATTACAACCAAAAAGAACCCTCTTCCTTTCTCGATATTTGAATAATGAATTCATCTTATGTTCATAAATATCACCAAACTATCCTTTCTAATGATATATTACCTATCAAACCAAATATTAATGACAATAAGCTAAGATTTTCCTATGAATTATGAAAGCACAATGAACTTCACTAATAGCCCCATCTCAATCTTAAGGTTTTTGTGCACACAATCAAAGGATTCGATCTTTTATATCTAAGGTAACACAACCATCAATATTCACCATGTTATTAGCATGAGTTAAAACTTATCACAACTATCATAACCTAACAAATAGCAAAGTCCCTCACAAATCACAATCACCCAGTCTTAAGCTTAGCATTCTTGTCGAATAGAGTATCATCTCTCTCTCTCTCTCTCTCTCTCTCTCTCTCTCCTTAATCAACTCTACCTTAATCAACCCAACATGCATAGTTTTCCACAATGAAAACACTAATAACAAGTCATAAACTCTTTAAAGAGACTTTTATAAATAGAAAATAAAAACTTGCCAACTAACCATGACATTTGTACTCAAATTTTCTCTTCTTTATTAGCATGCATTGTACTCAAATTCTCTCTCTCTCTCTCTCTCTCTCTCTCTCTCTCTCTCTCTCTCTCTCTCTCTCTCTCTCTCTCTCTCTCTCTCTCTCTCTCTCTCTCTCTCTCTCTCTCTCTCTCTCTCTCTCTCTCTCTCTCTCTCTCTCTCTCTCTCTCTCTCTCTCTCTCTCTCTCTCTCTCTCTCTCTCTCTCTCTCTCTCTCTCTCTCTCTCTCTCTCTCTCTCTCTCTCTCTCTCTCTCTCTCTCTCTCTCTCTCTCTCTCTCTCTCTCTCTCTCTCTCTCTCTCTCTCTCTCTCTCTCTCTCTCTCTCTCTCTCTCTCTCTCTCTCTCTCTCTCTCTCTCTCTCTCTCTCTCTCTCTCTCTCTCTCTCTCTCTCTCTCTCTCTCTCTCTCTCTCTCTGGGTAACCTCTTCTTTAAACCTCACCGATTCTCATGACTCTTTACATGCCCATTAACTCACTAGAGGTATTTTATCATCTTGTAAACATTCCTTGGACTCATGCATACCCTATGACCTAGGACAACATGTCCAAGTACACTTATAAACATTAAAATTCCTTAAAAACTCCTCCTCGCTGCTTGACATTCCACATTTAGCCATTTTACATGCTTAGACATTTGATTTACAAAAGGGATGAAAAACTACATATTTGAATATTCAAATTCTTAAACTCCACCTAAGCACTTGGCATTGCACCTTATACCTCTTCTCATGACTTCTTGACTTCATAAACATGACAATAAGAGAACTTTAACATTCTTATGGCTTCTTCCCATGATGCTTCGCATTAGAACCATTTAATTTTGAAAACATGACATTTTCACTTTGGATTATTGTATTTAAAATTAAAAAGTTTATGCACTTAACTATATAAAGAAACAATTAAATATTTTCCTTTATTTGAATGAGACAACCAAAAAACATAGCAATTCAATAATACCCACATGAGGAAAACCATACATACAAAGACTATGACACTAAAATAATTAGAATGCTTTGTAATTTTCATATAACTGTTTCTAAAGAATTGGAGTGTCTGCCATCAATAGAAAACAAGCGAAATCGCTTAAAAGCATCCCATGCAAAGGAAAAACCAAGAGATAATTTTACTGCCAAAAGGTTTGAATACATTGTCTCCCTTTCGTTGTTTGGTCTTCTTTCTTCCAGATATTCAACCTTAGATGAGCTTCATACCAACTGGTCCATCTCTAGCTTAAAAATTGTCATAAAAATATAACACCGAACTTAGGAAAACAATTGTTCAAAAGTATGGAACCCTAAAAAACATGTCTCGAAACTTGACAAATTCAAATACAATATGGCGTAAAGCTATGCGGATTTAAGTTCTACTGAAAAAATCTTATGTTGTATTTTAGTTTAGATTTTTTGAGAAAAATAAAAACATTAAATAATTTACGTAGTTAGAAGCGTGGATTCCAAGGATACCTTAAACAACTTTTTTTGAGTGTCTAAAAGTGAGGCCTTCTTCCAAATTTTGTTTTAGTGGTTTCAAATTGCAATTACATGATCATAAACAAATGTTAAAAATGCGTATATTTGAAGGAAAAAAATAACCTTGACAAAAAAATAGCTTCTACAGAGTTAAAATAGAGCCACGTAGATGGTTATGAAACTATCGTATTTCAACTAGAGATGAGATTTGACTCCCGTCCCAAACATTTTTATCTTTCTCCAACGTATATTACGCTTTTGAAATCAGCCACTCTTCCTTGATAATATGAATGTGTTTGTAGAATCGGTGAATATTACCACAATATATGTATATTAAACAATACAAAAATAACAACATTAAAAATATTTATTATTTTGAAGGGCTTAATTTTAAATAATAAATATTTTATAAAAATATACTTACAAGTTACAACAATATATATGTAAAATATGTAACTTAAAAAATCTGATTTAAAATAAATATAATACTATAATGAGACGGCCATTTAAAATGGCCGACCAGTCTACAATTTTCTTTTGACGGAAAGGGGCAGCCGTCAAATCTCAGCCGTAATTTTCAACGTCAAAAAAAAAAATGTGGCCGCCCGATATCTGAGATTTGTCAGTATTTGCAAGCGTCACGGTCAGTCTACTTGCGAAATTGCCTTTCGGCGTAAATACGCTCATTAAATTCTTAACACGTGGTTCTGTTTTGAAGTTATAAAAAGGCGTCTGTCAAATGAGCTTTAAAAAGAGGTGATAACCATTCCAAATCGATGACAAGTACTTACAACTCACTTAAACAAATATTTATTCCACCTCCATTTATGTCGGTGGAGGCATATATGACTTGTAAATTTTATTATTTGGAAGTATCTTCGTCGGTCTGGCAGAGTGACTAATATAGGTGTGACGTGGAATACTATCAGATCACGTATATAATTAGATGTAAAATTTATTATTTGGAAGTGGGATAGTGACTAATACAGGTGGGACGTGGACTACTATCAAATCATGTATATAATAGATGTCACACATATCTACCCACATATAGGGTTTGGTATACGGGATTGGGGAAAGCAATTTCCTAACCATATAACTTTATTTTCTCCTAGTAAACTTTTTCCTAAAAAGAAGGCAACTTGCATAAGTTTTTTTTTTTTTTTTAAAGGAAACTTTTTATTTTGATAAATTATATCAAAAACTGTGTGGAAACTTTGACATGAATTTTTATTGTGTGAAACCCATGCAAGTTTTTTTCCCACCCTTTTCTTGTTTGTTTTATGCAAATATTGGATCCATCTAATATTGTTTTTAGTTTTGTTTGCATGGTAAAATAATTTGGTACTCTATTATGGTTTTGCTCCTCGCGATATCCTAAATTCCCTGCTCTTGAAAGTTGCCCTTTGGACTCTTCCTTGCTCATAACGTGATCACGGGAACTTGTTGTCATGTTATTGTCAAACACATATAGAAGTTCCGCTCCCAAATTGTTTTATCTTCTATGTGTCGTTTCCAGAGATCGAACTCCAAATCTTCAGTCCTTTGTATTTAATAACACAATTTCTCAATTAAAAATTGTGCAATCCTTTGTATTTAATAATAATTGTCTTTTGCATTTATAAGAATAGATATGCATTAAAAGTTTTATGTCTTTTTCTTTTAATGAAATATACTATATTATATTATCCAAAATAAAATAGTATACCTATTCACATTAAAAATTAGTGTTATGGAGATATATCAAGAAGTCCAAATTAGTCTATAAATATGAGAAACAAAAATAAAAAGATAACAACTAACTCACAAATTACAAGATCACGTAGTGGAGGAGAGGGGTGTGAGAATGATAGTGAAAACAACCACGCCAATGGCCCCTATCTCTTGACAAGTAATTCGAATAGTAAAAGATAACAAATCACAAACAAGAGACATTACCCCAAAGAATCCACCAAGATCTAGAGGTGATCCACCTCTAGTGCCACCTTCTATGCTTGTACTTGCATTTCAATTAAAAGAATCTTGCATCAAAACGAAAAATATGCCATCCACAGGACATAATTCTCATGAATACATTGATATGATTGGTATTTCCCACTTGGCGACCGATTGCTATCTCACAAGAAGTAATTATTAAGTATGATGTTAAATATATATGTTTTTGTGGTTGCAACATAGGATCAAAAAGAAGTATCAAGATTTCGGCGTGTTCTTATCTTCCTAAGCCCTCTCCGGATGCTTTAGAGAACATTCAACAACATGAATTGAGCATAAACAAATGGTCAAATCTTTCTACGAGGTAATTCTTTTATGATGGTTATATATTAAACAATTTCATTCAAATCATACAACAGTTGGAGGTGTTTTATTTTTATTGTTATTCGATAATATGTGCTAGTTAAACATATATCACAACTAAATATATATGTCAAAAATTGTGTATGACCCTATCTATCACATGTCTTTGCATAGGTTGATCGTCAACAATCAATGGGTTGTTTACCAATTTTGGGGGTGGATTTATCATTGGTTGGTTGACTACTCAACCTTGCGCAAACATGTGTGATGTTTAAGCTGAGCGAGCGAAAATCTATTATTAAATTTAGATAATACTTAATTATTAACCACATGCTTAAATTTGGTTGCTAAATTTATATAACGGTTTTTCATAATTATTTGTTTTCTTAACCAATTTTCTAAACATTGATATTGTTCTTTCATTTGGTTGTTACTGAGTTCCCAAGAATAGGAATGGGGGAATCGATTCAATGTAAATGGACACTCATAATTCAAAGCGGTTCTCATCACCAACATTGAGGAGCAAGATTCATCCTCGCAATGTGAATAGTTCAAGATGGAAATAAACCCTTCTATGTTAATAAAATGCATGACAGCTTGGAGATGGATTCGTGGGAAAACATCCATTCTTATTTGCTACAGTGAGAGTTTAGTAAATTACAATTTGTTGTTTCTAATTTTAGTTTTTGTAGTGATTTTTAATCCCTCATTTCTATCATATTTTCTTTTAAGTCCCATTATGTTGGAAAATGTGAATTTTGCCCACCTAATCACAATTACTACCGAGTCATATAGAACTTCGATATTCCTCAAGTTAAGTTTTTGTTTAATGGTGATAGATTTGTCCTCGACAAATATTTGAAAATATGGAAAAATCCTTATGTATTCAAAAAATTAATGTTTTCATCCACCTTCCAACTATGTGTGGAAACCTCTAGCTATTCACCACTCTTGTTGAAGCTCTATAAAATAAGAGCATTCCGTATGCATTTTGTAGTAAAATGAAAAACACTAAAGTCATGTCAATTTTTTCCATGAACTATTTTTAGCTTGTAAGTTGTGTATTTGTGTGTTTATTTTTGTATTAACCTCCTCTACATCCATCAATTTAGTATTAGAGCTATTATTGGCTTCGATTTTTATTCTATGTAGTTGAGTGCAACTTTTTTAGGTAAAATTTCTTGTTGAGTTGAGTCATTGTTAAGTTTGGCTTAAAATCATAGTCTGTAGGCTTATTTAAGCTTAAATGTAGTATGGTTTTGTCATTTTTGGGCACAACTTACACAACATAGAAAACATACAGCTATCTTATTCCAACACAACCTAACATTGGTGAAAAGTGTGGGTTCATAAGCCTTTTTGATTAAATCACGTCTTTTACAGTCTCCCTTGGAGTGTAACTATGTCAAAAGAAGGAAATCACATTTGTAATAGGTGTGAGGGATTTCTATTACATATTTCTGTCATGGTAACAACTAAGAACATCCTATATCAACGTGGGATACCCATATTCAATATTAAATATTACAATTTTTGGTCTATTAAATTGAAAACTTTCTTCTTTTCTCATAATTTGTGGGATTTAGTTGATAATGGGGTCAATACATTAAGACCAACAAGCTTTTCTGGCATATATATGGGTTAAAATGACTTGTTAAAATATAACCTTTAAAATATGCCAAAGCTTTGTATTTTATACAACATGCCATAGATGATTCTACTTTTCCTAGAGTTGATGGAGTAAAGTTGAAATTGGCTTGGGATAACCTTGAAATAGCCTACCATGGGTTTAGCAAGGTAACAATGGTAAAACTAAATATACTTAGAAGAGGATTTCAATATTTTTCTATAAAAGAGTTCAAGTATATTGATTATTTATACCCAAGTCATGGGTGTTGTCAATCAAGTTAGGTCAAATATGGTGAGACAGCTTATAGACTAAAAGATAATAGAAAAGGTCCTTAGGAGCTTTCCAAGTAATTTTTATGTCATTATAAAGGCCAAAGAGGAGTCAAAGACCTCACCCAACCGAAATTTAGTGAGCTAATGGAGTCATTTTTGTCACATAAATCACAATCAAATAAGTTAAATTCTTCCTTGAGCATGCCTTCAAAAGTTAGGCCTTATTTGGTAGAGAAATATGAAGGTAAAATTCCATAGGTAGAGGGAGAAATCATATAGGAGGTGGAAGGAGTAGAACACATGATAATGGTAACCCAAACACTCATAACTCATATTTTTCCGAGTTATATAGGTCCCGACCATAGCCACAACCACTAAAATCAAGGTCAAAGGTATGATATTCTTATATCCAATGCTATTATTACAAGAAAATGGGTCATTATGTAAGGGAATGTAGAAAAAAAAATTGATTTGAGTAGGAATAGTGTAGACTCTAAATCATAGACTTTGGGTTCATTTCTAGGTCCTAGTCACATACTACTATTCATATGTTTCCTAAGTAAGAAAAGTACTAATTGATCACTGTCTTTGGCCTCTTTGATTTATTTATTGTTTTCACCTTGGTCTTACACACGCCACTGTCTTCGATACTTCAGCTTTTTTTGAGTCTCTGACACCAGGCGCCCATCCAGATGCCAACGCCTTGCGCCCTTGTCCCCTCGGGCATCCTTGACCTCTTTGTATCTTGCTCACATCTTTTGGGGGAATCTTGTTTTCTTTATGGTCAACCTTTTAGTGGTTAGTTAAAGTATTCAAATAAGGGAATGATATAAATAGAAAGCTATGTGATCATTATAAAAGACTAAGCTCTAAGCATATATTACTATCACCTAAGGTTGCATCCAAATGAATTTCAAGAGCATCAAAACATCCATCTAACATCCATTCAAGGAAAAGGGACTGTAATTATTCTGCATACACTTGATAGGAGGGTAAGTTCATTTTTCTATGCACACATCTATTTACATCTTCTACATCTAGCTATTTCTCATTATTCAATGAATCTTGCACAAGAGCCACCTAGGGCATGATTCTACACACACACACCCAGAGAGAGAGAGAGAGAGAGAGAGAGAGAGAGAGAGAGAGAGAGAGAGAACTACATGGAGTATGAAATGTAGTGCAACACCCAAATCGTAAGTTCACTCACTCAGGTGACCTATGGGGTCAATTCGAATCCTCATTTGAATATTTTTCTTTTTAGGATTTGATGTATTTTGGGGGTTTGTAAGTGCTCTTTCTCTTTGCGGTTTTAGGAGAATGTCGCAGACATAGTGTGACATACAAGCGATCAACAACGAAGGGTAGATTCATAGAAGCAACACTTTGTAAAATTTAGTTTCGACATTTTCATAGTCACAGTGCCCAAAAGTAGTTTCTAGTGCCTGGTGCCCTTGATCCAAATCAAGGCACCCTAGTATCCCAACATTCCGATGATTTTGCATATTTCGGGCTCGTTTATGATAGTCTATCCTCCATTTAAATCATTATTTGAGCTCGGTACACCTTTGGGATTATTACAAAATCAGCTAAGTACTTTATCCCTTGTCTTGTACATAGGGTTACAAATTTAATCGCTTATTGGTTAGGTCGATCTATACTTTATTGCTCTATTTTTTTGTGACGCTGCAATTAGAATTTAACATAATATTTCAATATTTTTAAAATCATTTTGTGAACCCAACACTTTAATCCACCTTGATTCTAGGCCTTTTATCATCTTCTTATTATGGTTCAATATTATGGTGAATTTATCAAGCGCACTTGAAGATCTCAATGATCATCTTATCGAACATCCTCTCGGATCTAGACCTGATTTTATTTATTTCTCGGGAGGAGGCCACCAATCTTATGGAGCTTAATATTCCTGGATACATCCCCTCGCTTCCACCCACTTCTATTGTTTCCATTTGTGTTCCTACCAACCACTTCACTCCACCTCTTATTTCTCACACACGGAAAGTCTCTTCCACTACAACTCAATACTTATCCCATCTTTATCATGATCTTCAAGTTCAAATCCATCAATTGCAACAGGCTACTTCTCATGCATCTCCATCTTTGGATTCCACATTACTACTTCATACTCCTTTTGCACCCACCATTTCCACTTATGCACTTCCACCTAATTTCATCACTCCCAAGCTTCCCATTTTTAATGGTCATGGTGATCCTCAAGAGCATCTCTAAGAATTTCATGTAGCATGTTTAGATTATGCAGATGATCACACTTTACTAGCAAATCTCTTTCCTCGTAGTCTTCAAGATTATGTAATGCATTGGTTCTATGATCTACTGTCCACTCAGTAACATCTTTTATGCATTTAGCCGATACTTTAATTGTTCACTTCTATATTAATATCAGCTCTAAGATATCCTATGATCAACTCACACAAATTAAACAAGGATCTAACAAACATCTAGTAGATTATGTTTTGCAATATAAGAACAACTTAGCTAAGATGTCTAATGTACTTGCAGACTCTAAACTTCAAGATTTATTTATCCAAATTCTATTACCACCTCTCCAAGAGAGTGTTATCTTTGAGACATCTCCATCATTCAATCATTTATGTCATACTCTTAAGCTACACGAAACTAAACTATTATCTATAAGAAAGCTTAAGTATCATGAGAAAGCTTCATCTTCTACATGCTTTCAAAGTAAATAAAATTTCAAGCCATCTACAAAACCTACCAAAGCTAAACTCACTGTCAATGTTGTATCTCATCCTGGAAAAGCTTCAATGGTAACCACCTAAGCATACGTTTACTAAATTTCCTTGTGCTCCACATATTCTATTTGCCGCAACTCATTGAGAGAAATCTTATTACACTTCCTCCTCCACTCAATCTAGACCCATCTCATCCTAAAGGTCATAATTACAACAACAATTTTATATGCGATTATCATCAATGCATTGGGCATTATCATCGATGTTTCAAACTTGGGCAAGATCTTATCATAATATTGATTGATGTTTCAAACTACATCGCTCAATGAAAATCAAAATCTCAATATATTTAACAAACCTCTTCCTAAAAATGACAAGTGGCTTAATCTAAGCCAATGATACATATCATGCGGTTTCCTCCTTCATCGAGCTAGTTTCTCACATTGATGCATCTCCACATTGCATTTTTGACTAAAAATATCAACATTCTTATATGACACATATATTTAAATGCATCTATTGTTCTTCCTAATAAAATTATGATCCATCGATTCATATGTGTGTGTGCTTAATCTATTGATTATATGTTATCACATGATCCGAGCTCCTAAATCTTACGATTATGTGAAAATTCTAGTCACGAGTTGGTCCTCTTACCATGCTTGTTCCATCTTATGGAACCTTCATTAAAGGATGTGAATGCTCTTGATCTTCACTAGTTTCTTGAACTCACATCATTTCCATGAATCACTTGTGTCCATTCCATTCATTACTTCATTTTATGTCACACGGGGATTCAAAAATATCACGCTTAAGGGTATTAAAGAATACCCTTAATTCTAGTTTCTACCTCTAATTATTCAATTGACATTACCCCTCCTGTTATATTATTAATGAAAATCTATTTTTTCCATGTACTTACTTACCCATTTTTCAATTAAATTTTATTTATCCATTTTTTATTTCTACCCCAATATGTTAGACAAAAATATATTATATTTCTTCATTTTTTTAATATGCATTTCCTTTGAAAGATAGTTCGTTAATCACATATTACAAGTCACCTTATATATGTTAAATTTATGCATTTATCAATAGTTCTTCAAATAATTAAGATGGTGAAATAATATCACTTGTGTTGAAAAGCATACTCAATTCTAGTTTTCTACCATCTTATTATTTCTTATTAAGAATCTTTTATTTATTAAAAAGAGATTATAATTTAATTTATGACACACTCCTTTTGCTTTTAAGGTATTTACGTTTAAAAACTAGGGTTCAAACGTTTTAGTTTTATATTAAAATTAAACCTCTATTTCCTTTGGCCCATCTCTCTAATCACCCCCAATACCTGATTCTTAAAAATTAAACCCTTTCACCCCCTCATGTCAATAGGAAAATTAATTTTAATTACTCAATATGAACCCACGTCTTTAGATATTGCGTTATGTCATCCACACCATGGCCTCAACCTCCTCTTGAGGTTTCCATTACACTCGATAGAGCATCTAGGTCCTAGTGACCTTTCACATATAAAGAACAATCTAGTCCTATCTCTCAAGTTCGCATACAGCCTACTTAGTATCATTGGTCTATTAGTCCATCACATTAGTCTAGATCCACCACTCGGATGGCTCTTTTACATAGGTATACATCACCTCCTTCGTTTCCTTCACATAGGTGTTCATTTCCTTCGTACTCTCCTTCTCATAGGTGTCTATCACCTCCGCACTCTCCTTCAAATAGGTGCACATCATGTTCACAATCTCCCACACATAGGTGATAATCACCTCCTAGGTCACGTGCACTTATGTCTCATTCACCGATACATCATCTGTCTCATACACCACCTATCTTAGAGCATCGTCACATGCCTTTATCTTTGCAAGCATCGGGTGGAGGACCCCCGTATTTCACTATTATTGAATAACACACTCACCATTGCACACTTGGGGGAATCATACTTATTCTTCCCCCTTATAGCATTTTTAGGTGTCTCACACTTCTACCATTTCACTTCTTGCTTTGCATATAGTCTGTCACACGTTTATTGCACATCTTGATACATGTGTATCGTCATTACCCGATGACACTCTTTTTCTATGGTTCACACTTGACTATTATGGGAATACTACATCCATGAACCTTAGACACTACACATTTCACACTCGGTGCATTCACGAAACATATTTATAGTGCACATTCATCACAACACACTTCCCTATGACGCACTCTAGTTCCACAGTTCATACTCGATCACAAGGGTATAAATCTGAAATGAACCTCACCACACTCATTCAGTCTTTACGATCCACGCTTTATCAATCATATATTTCTAGCACATAATTGAAACCATTTTTGGATGACACGCTCTTGTTCTATGGTTCATTCACGACTACCGAGGGGCCTTTTATAAATGAACCTTATCTCATGCATATTCATTCACATTCACTTGGGGGAATGTTGATCCTATCACACTCACATTTCATATCATTCAACTTCATTCGCTCACAACATACTACATATCTTGGTTACACATTGTTCTTGCTTACTTATACTTGCATGTTACACTTTGCTTACTATGTTAGATGGATATGTTTTATGCCATTATATTTATCATATACACATGCACATTCACTTGTCTTCTAATTGTGAATACAAACCTTACATAGATCATTAAACGCAAATACGATGTTTGGCACAGACCTCTCTACCAAATTCCCATTACGGCTCATGGGGGCATCTACATTTGTACACATCATAGGTACTATTATTCTATTACATGTTACTTTTCACTTTTACTAGCACACTACTCTATCAATATATACATGTCTTTCCATACTTTCTATCTTTTTAACATGCCAATGGGTACTTCATGTGTAACATTCGCTAATAGAACTATATGCTACCATGGTTTTATGTTACACTCTCCTTTCTCTTATTTTCCATTGCATGCCATTGTTTGTGGGCTTTTCTCTATGTCTTGTTTGTTCACTGCTTGTATGCTTTTGGCCGCTTTGGCCCTGATTGTCTTGAGACATTGTGAGTGATGTCCCATGTTTGAAACCCACTTTTGCAAGGTCTACATTTTTTTCTTGCTCGATATCTTACACTTTGTATTCTACATGTGTGTTTGTCTTGTTTGAACTAACACATGTTTTCCATCTACTTTGTTTACATGTGCCTTCATTTTTACCAAGCACATCCCCTCCCCTTATAGGGCTTCAATTTCATATGTACATCAGGTCCTCCTTTGGGATGCATTCTCCTAGTCACATCACATACACCCCAACCATGGGGGACATACAATGGGTGAATCATTCACCCCATTCAAAGAGTTTACAATCACAAGACAACAAATTTTAGTACAAAATCTGAACAATGTCTATAGTCTTAGAAACAACCCAAAATTTGACTTTGGTCTTTAGCACAACATAGACGCTAGTGCCCATACACATAGACATAAGCTCCTAAGCATTCATGACCCTTCCCGAGTGCTTATGACTTGGGGGAAATTACATCATTTTTCTCATATCAACACAGTTTTCAACAGTTTACACAATGTTTTTCTTAGTACATGCACAATCCTCCACCAATTAGCATGCATGCTTTTACCTCTTTTTAATTTTTTTGTTGGATCGAACCGGATAAAATTTGAGCACACCATCTACCGTGGTGTATAAATCATCATGAAGTAGTCAAAGGATGGAGAATAAAAATAGACCTTTCTCCCTACACTTCTTATGCTATGGCATGAGATCACTTAAAAATCATTCTTCTACATCAATTTTAGGATCCTTCCTATCCGTATCACTCATCACGAGATCAGTGCACATGCTCCTTTTCAAATTTTTGCATAATTTTTACACATTTGATCATATTTTTCATATATACACATATTTTACCACTCTTTTTCTCTTCTCTTTTATAGGTTTGTCCTTATGGGAAGCAATAGTCACATCACCAAGCATCAAACGACCTTGACAATAGGTACAACATGAAATATACACATACACTCTTCACCCATAGGGTCACTTCCTCTTCTCTAGCTTCAACACTTTATTTTATCACTCGATGCTTCTTCTTGTCTCCTCGACACACTTTTTCCATCGATCTACATGGTTATCATGTACACATCTCTTATCTACTTTATGTTATCGAGCATTCGATCAACAACATAAAGTGGGGGTGAATTTAGACACTAAATCATGCACTTTGGGTACATTTCTAGGTCCTAGTCATATACTACTATTCATATGATTCCTAAGTAAGAGAAGTACTAATTGATCATTGTATTTGCCTCTTTGGTTTCTTTCTATTTTTCACCTTGGTATTACACACCACACTTCCCAAAGATGACATTCGTTACTTCATCTTTTTCTCGAGTCTAAACACTAGTGCCCTGCCAGACATCAGCCCGCCCGTGCCCTCGTCCCCTCTAGGCACCCTAACCTCTTTGTATTTTGCTCGCATCTTTAGGGTCTTTTTCTAGCTATTGAGCATGATGTTTTCTTTATGGTAATCCTTTTAGTGGTTAATTAAAAATTCAAACAAGGGAAACATATAAATATAAATCTATGTGATCACAATAAAAGACCAAACTCTAAGCATCTATTATTATCACCTAAGGTTGCATCCAAAGGAATTTCAAGAGAATCAAAGCATCCATTCAAGGGAAAAGGGACTACATTATTCTACATACACTTCATAGGAGGGAAGTTCATTTTTCCATACACACATCTATTTACATCTTCTACATCTAGCTATTTCTCGCTATTCAATGCATCTTGTAAAAGAGTCACCTAAGGAAAGATTATACACACATACACAAAATACATGGATTTTGAAATGTAGTCCAACGCTGGATCGTAAGTTCACTCGGTTAGGTGACCCTCGTGGTCGGTCGACTCCCCATTTGCATCTTTTTATTTTTAGGATTTGATTTGTTTTGGGGTTTTACAAGTGTTATTTATATTTGCAGGTTCCATACAAATTCCATGTCCTTAGTGCGACACGAGAGGCAATCAAAAGTGAAGGGAAATGCCATATAAGTGTCACTATAGAATTCACTTTTTTAAAAATTTCGTAGTCATAGTCACCAGAGTATTCTCGACACTAGGTGCCCCGACCCGATCTGGCGCCTAGTACCAACATTCCCGATGATTCTGAATTTTTTTGGTTTCGGTTGTTACAGTTTATCTTCCAGCCCCATTAGTATTTAAGATCAGTACTCCTTTGGGATTATTGCAAAATCAGCTAAGTACTTTGTCCCTTCTCTTACACTTAGGGTTTCAAATTTAATCACTTATTGCTTAGGTCAAATATGTACATTATTGCTTTATTTCGTTGTTTCTCTGCAATTAGAATTTAACATATATTTCAATATTTGTTAAATCAAATAGTGCAAAGTTTTTGAAAAGAGATTATTTTGATTATGAAAGTCATGATTCAATGTTCATCAAATGTCATCTTATATAAGAAAGCATAAAATTGTAGACACAAACTCATGCACTTTAGGTATCTATTTAGTCTTGATCACATACTACTATTCAAATGATTCCTAAGTAAGAAAAGTAATAATTGACCCATGTATTTGGCCATATTTGCTTGCTTTTGATTACCTCTATTGATCTTACACTTCTTCTATCCGAGATTGTATTTTTATACTTCGACATTTCTCACTCTAGACACCAACACCCAACTAGGATGCCAGAACCTCCATCCCCTCTTAGCGCCCCTAACCTCTTTGTACTTTGCTCACATATTTTGGGTCCTTTCTAGTCGTTTGGGCATCTTATCTTTTTAGTAGTTGGCATTTTAGGGGTTAATTACGAAATTTGAGAAAAGGAATCATATAAATATAAAGTTATGTGGAAATAATAAAGGAATAAACACTAAGCATTAGCTATCACCACCTAAGGTTGCATCCAAAGGAATTATCAAGAGTATTCAAACTCATCTAGCATCCACATAAGGGAAAGGTAATTCATTATTCTACATAAACTTCATAGGAGTGGATGTTTGTTCTATTCCGTGCACACATATACTTATATCTTCTACATATAGTTATTTCTCGTATAAAGTGCGACACACACAAGAGCCACCTAGGGCACAATATCTCTACACACACATAAAAATACATTGGATATGAAATGTAATACATTGATCAGTTGTAAGATCACTTTTTGTGATTGAGGACATTCTAACCCCTCATTTGCATTGTTTTATTTTTGGGATTTTATGTGCTCTTGAGGGTTTTGTAGGTTAATTATTTATTGCAGGTTATCAGTGACATCGATGATCATTGTGCAACATACTAGTGATAAGAAGCAAAGGACAATAAATACCTTGTGACCAGTCAAATATTGTTTTATGAGGTTTTTGCGGTCATAGGCACTTAGATCTGGTCTTCACCACTCGCAGTGCCCTTAACCCATTCCAGTGCCCTACCTAGGTAGATCTTGCGGCCACACAATGTTTCGAGATTTTGTGCGACACTTCTCCCTCTCTATTCATCAATTCTTCACTTTGGCACAATCTAGGATTAATTGCAAAACAACTAAGCCAATTTATGTCCTCATTTGTAATTAGGGTTTTATATATTAATTACTTATTTTCTTGGGTATATTTTATACTTAATTACTTATTCATTTACCGCTACATTGTAATTAGATTTAGGCATCTATTTATTGAATATTTTATTAATACTTTTGGTGAACCTTTTTCTCGAATCTACCTTCTTTATAGGGTTTTTATTTTTATGCTCATCACTTGTAGTGGTAGTTTTATTCTTTTGAGCATTTATAGCTTCCTCCATCTTCCCATAGGGTTTCTAAATCAATGGCTAAGGTTTCTACATCAATGGATGAAACTGAAAAACCCCTTTTCCAACTCTCTACAAGCTCCTCTCAAAAACATTAAAACATCTGATAGTGAACAATCATATGATGAGGATACCAATGTTGATCAAGAATAATTAGACAAGCTCAAAAAAATTCGTCAAGCTTTGTGTGAATATCCCTCTCATCTTCGACATATTCTTCATGCTTTGATTGCTGCTAAAAACTCTCGTGATGCTAGTATATGAAACCTCTTGTTGATTCTTCCTTGACTTTCATGGCCTCCACTCAACATCTTCGTATTACTACTTCTATCGCAACCACTATTGCTCCCATAATTCAACCTAATAATTCTAATATGTAACATGGTGCTTCCTCAAATACACCTGACTTAACTTCTTTATATCAGGATTTGAAAACTTAGGTTCATCAACTACAATTGGCTACATCTCGTGCATCTCCATCTTTGGACTCCACTTTGCTCCTTCATACTCCTTTTGCACCTGCTATATCCACCTACCCGCTTCCTCTCAATTTCATCACTCCTAAGCTGCCTATTTTCAAAGGCCATGGCGACCCTCAAGAACATCTTTGAGCATTTCATGTAGCATGCCTAGACTATGCGGATGATCACACTTTACTCACTAAGATATTTCCTCACGGTCTTCATGATTATCCAACGTATTTGATATATGAACTACATGTCCACTTGGTAACATATTTTATGCATCTATTTGATGCTTTCCTAACTCATTTCTCTATCAATATCAGCTCTAAGATCTCATATGCTCAACTTTCTCAACTTAAACAAGGATCTAACAAACATCTAGTGGACTATGTCTTATGATACAAAAACAACTTAGCTAAGATGTCTAATGTACTCATGGACTTTGAGCTTCAAGATCTATTTATTCAAAGTATATTACCACCTCTTCAGGAGAGTGTTATCTTTGAGACCTCTCCATAATTTGATAATTTATGTCACACTCTTAAGCAAAAACTCTTATCTATAGGAAATCTTAAGTATCAGGAACATGCTTCATCTTCCACGCGCTTTCAAAATAAATCAACTTTTAAGCCATCTACAAAACCTATGGAAGATAAAGAAACTATCAATGATGTCTCTAATACTAAAGAGCTTCAATGAAAACTACCTAAGTGAACATACACAAAATTGACTATTGCTCTAGACACATATTTTGTGACCACAACTTATTGAGAGCAATCTTATTATGCCTTCTCCATTCAAATTAGATCCATCTTGTACAAAAGGTAGTAAATACAATGATAATATTTGATGTGAATATTATCAATGTGTTGAGCACTCTACGAGATCAATGTTTCAAACTCCACAATCTTATTCAATATCTTATTGACAATAATACACTTGAGATTCTAGAGCATACGACCTTTGCACTCGTCAATGAAAATCATAAGATCAAAATATTCAACAATCCTATTTCAAATATGAAAAAAGTGACTAAATCTTTAGTCAATCATACATATCACATGGCCATCTCCTACATCAGTGGCCCTTGATTTTCTAGTTTCACACGTTGAGAGATTTCTTATGATCATTAATTTCTCGATCATGACTATCATGATACATTATATTCTAATCGAGTTAGACATCTCTTCTTCTATCAATCTACTTATATTAACAACACTAAAATTGATCCATAATTTTGTGTAAGCACATTTTATATCACACTTCTTGTCGTTATCGGCTATCCACTCTCGCATACCTCATATCTGATTCCTAAATCATATAGTGTAGTCAAGCTTTTGGTCACTATCAGTCCTCTTACAATGCTTGTGCCATTCCTTGTGGCACCATCCGTTGAAGGGTGTGACATGGTCTTAGGTCTCCCCTAGCTCTCTGCACAACGTAGGTTATCATCTCCATGAATCATTTTTTCCTAAATTTCATTCACAATAGATAAGTTATCTCTATCAATGGTGTTCCAACATCCACACCATGACTACAACCTCCTCTTGAGGTTGCAATCGCACTCTTTAGAGAATCTAGGTCCCCACGCCCTATCGAATCTAAAGCACAATCTACTCGTATTTATCTTGTTCACACGCGGCCTACATACTCTCAAAGAATCTTCTAGTCCACCACATTAGTGTTGGTCCATTACTTAGATAACTCCTTCATATCGATATACATCACCACCTCATTTTGTGTCACCAGTAGACACCAAATTTATGTCTTACGATACCCTCGTGCCCCACATCTCATTTCACAACCTCACCACCTAAACCCTACACACTTATTAATTAATTTCCTTATAATTAATAAATCCACATCTCCAAACCTTCCACCTCATTTCGCCACCTCATCATGACCTATCCCTAACCCTAAACTAACCTAATTAAAACCTATAACTTGGTCTACATCCACACCCATGACTAATTACTCCTTACTTGCACCAAAACCAACCTAATAATGACTTGACCAAGCCCACAACTAATCCCTCGGAGAAAAGGAGGGAAAGTTGGCTATTTTACTAAAAATATCCCACTTTGACTTAACCAACATTGGTTCCTACTCGACCGCCATCGGTTACGTAACCACCATCGGTTCCCTGTAAATGACCTCCCCCAACCAAAAACAAAGGATCGGAATTCATTTGAAGGATCCGAAATTCACTTGGCAGAGCAGAGACAAGTGAAGAAAAGAGAAGAGCATCGAGCCGAAGACTGCAACTGAGCCATTGGATTGCTGTCACCCCCGTTCAAGCATTGGAAAAGACTGAGGATAGCTTCATCAGCTCATTTTCCAATACCAGATCATCCCAACTGAGTCTTACTGTCACTACCACATTCCTTGGACCTGAATCTTCATCAAGAATGAGTAAGTAGTGTCTTGTATGTTTCTAAGCACCATTTTCCTGAGTCTTTTGATTGATAGTAATTATAAGCTCACTCCTAGATCTACCACCTGCCAGCACCCTGCACTTAACCTTCATCCATACATCCTTGTATTGCCCAGAAGATAGTTTTATCACACTCTGAGTCTTCCCCATCATCTCACTATTCCCCTCAGCCATCCACCAGTCTTAAAAACCCCACAATCACCCTGCCACTAACCTCCATCCAGAAGCACCTAGATTACTGACCCCACTGGTGTCGGTTATCCCCTACCGGCAGCGGTTCTCTAACCATGGTCGGTTATCCAAAGGATCGCATCGGTCACTGTGACTTATACCCAAAACCTTCCTCTCACCTATTTGTCTCCTAACAACCTCGGATCTAGTCTAGTTTATCCCTGTAACTTGAGCTGAACGTATCAACGACCATTGACCAAACAAACAACATGACATTTTATTATTAGTAGTTTAGTCTCTATTGCTTTGTAATGAGGTACCTAAATCGTGATTTCGCAATAGCTTATTTATTATCATTAGTGTTAATTCGTATTAAAAGGGGAACCACCACCTTCGAAAGGAAGTCTAATATTCCCCTGGGCCCAAGGCGCTTCCTCATTTATTGTCTAACTAAAATATGGTGGTCTTGTATTCTTACTTGCAGTAGTCCTTCCCGGAAAAAAGGAGTTCTTCGAATCGATCTGATCTCTCTCTACGGTACACGCACACCCTCTCAACATTCAACAGTGTATTACTCCTAGCCCTAACCCTTATCTCTGCTTTCTCAAAATAATGAAAGGATAGAAGCAACTCTATTCCAGAATGGAAACATTCTGCGAAACGGTCCACATAGGTATTCATCACCTCTCGCATTCTCGCTTCATATAGGTTTCCATCTCCTCCTCGTTATACTCATCATTCACATGTACATAGGCATCATTCACCTACACAACATCTATCTCATATACCGCCACTCTTAGAGCATATTCACACACCTTCTTCTCACAAGCATTGGGTGGAGGACCATTATATTTCATTTTCATTGGATAACACATTCATTATCAAACACTTGGGGGCATCACACTTATTATCCCCCACCCTTTAGCATTCTTAATCATCTCACATACCTTACATTTTACATTTGGTCCTCATATAAAACATACACATCTTCATACATTGGTATTTTCATTCCCGATGATGCACTCTCGTGATTTGGCTCATAATTGACTCATTGAGGGAATACTATACACATGAACCTCACATACTACACACTACACTACACACTACACACTACACACTACACACTACACACTGCACACTGCACACTTCACACTACACACTACACACTCCACACTACACACTACACACTACACACTACACACTACACACTACACACACTGCAAAGTACACACTACACACTACACACTACACACTACACACTACACACTACACACTACACACTACACACTACACACTACACACTACACACTATAATATACACTACACACTACACTCTTCACACCTCAAGTGTTATTTACACCTCTTTCTTGCAACATCTATCACATACTATACACACTATTCAAAAAAACATTCATGCTATATCTTTCTCACATCTACTTTTACGTGTTGCAATCATTGCCCAATGATGCACTCTTGTTTTCATGGTTCATTCTTAACTACTGAGGGGGCATGTATAATTGAACCTCATCTCATGCATACTCATTCACATTCACTCAGATCTAATTCCATCTACACTCCATTGCATGTTGCATATCTTGGTTACACATTATTCTGTTTGATTATACTCGTATGATACATCTTGCTTACTATGCTAGCTAGATATACTATATGTCATTATCCTTTTTCCATATACACATGCGCATTCACTTGCTTTATAGTTGTGATAAAAAAAATTTACATAGATCAATACACGTAGCATGGATGCTTAGTGTAGTACCTATTACTAGTCCCACAACAAATCCTAGGGGAATCCACTTTTCGTAAACACACTTCATGTGATATTGTTTCCAATTATCTACTTCCTATTCATACTAGCACACTACATTATATCGGATTATACATATTTTGACATACTTTTTTGTATCTTTCTAACATGATAATGGGTGCTTAATGTGTAACATTTGTTTTGTAGGTTCATTCCCTACCATGGCTATCTCTTGCATTATTTTCTATTTTTGTCTATGTTTGTCATTGTATTCCATTGTTTGTGGGCTTTTCCCTATGTCTTTCTTGTTATTTGATTATCTATATGCTTTCAGCCACTTAGGCCTTGATTTTCTTGTGACATTGTAGTGATGTTCCATGTTTGAAACCCTCTTTTGGAGGTCTACTTTGTCTTCTTGCATGTTTACATTGTCTTCTTACGTGTTTACATTGTATTTTTGCATGTTTAGCTTAAACATGGTCTTTTACATTCATGTTTATCTTACTTGTACTAAAACTTGTCTCCTATCCATTTTGTTTGCGTATTCTTGGTTTCTACCAAGAAATTCCCTTCCCCATAGGGAATCCATTTCAAAGACAACGATTAGTCCTCGTTTGGGATGCATACTCTTCAACGACGCCACATGCACCCTAAATGAGGAGGGAATCTATTGGGTGAATGAGTTACCCCATACAACATCTTACAGTCATAGTTCATCACGCTTTGGTATCGATACAACACAGGTCATTAGTCAAAGAAATGGCCTAGATCCCGACTTGGTTCCTTATCACAGCACAAACACCAACGCCTAGACCTAGAAACTAGTGTTTGGGCACCCCCGACCCTTTCTAGATTCCTATGACCAAGGGGCAAGTTATTACAAAATTTTTTAGTTCAACACAATTTTTAGCATTTTCACAGTGGATTTTAAAGGGCACATAGTCCTTTACACTCAAAATGCATGCACTATATGACATTTTCTACTTTTGCATTGGATCATAATTGTTCAAATTGGATCAAATTTTTACACACCATATGCAGTGGTGTTCTAAATTTTGGGAAGTAGTTAAAGGTTGGAGGATGACACCATACTTTTCTCCCTACACTTCTTCCGTGTTTGGCATGAAATCACCCAAAAAACTCATTGTCCAGCCTGACAATTGGTGTGAGATCACTCCAAAAAATCATTCTTCTACATCATATTCAAGATCCTTTCTATCTCTTTTCTCATCATGGATCAGGTGCACATGTTACTTTTTCACATTTTAACTACTTTATTACATACTTTTTACACATTTTGATCATATACACGTGTATTTGACTACTTGATCATTCTTCTCTTTTTCAGGTTCGTCTTTATGGGGAGCGTTAGTTACAAACATCAAACACATCATCAAAAACATCAATCAAAACATCAATCACACAACAATAAACATCAACAACACGTACATTCACGACATCTACACATACGCTCTCACCCTAGCATCATCATCTTCATCACTTTTTGCACTTCCTCTTCTTTATCATCCATGCTTCACACTTTTATCATTCCACATTTTTTATTTTCTCTCGACACACTTTTTCCATCGATCTACATGGTTATTAGGTATGCATCTCTTATATACTTTATGTTATCGAGAATTCACTCAACAACATAAAGTGGGGGAAAATGTAGACACAAAATCACACACTTTAGGTATCTATTTATTCTTGATCACATACTACTATTCATATGATTCCTAAGTAAGAAAATTACTAATTGACCCATGTATTTGTCCATATTTTCTTGCTTTATATTTCCTCTATTGATCTTACACTTCTTCTAACCCAATGTGTCTTTGTCAAAGTGAGAAATGCTAAGTATAAACTTATACTTCAACATTTCTCACTCTGGACACTAGTGCCCAGTCAGGATGCCAACTCCAGGTGCCCCTATCCTCGCTAGGTTCCCCTGACCTATTTATACTTTGTTCACATCTTTTGGGTCCTTTCTATTCGTTTGGGTATCTTATTTTTTTGTGAGTCGGCATTTTCTAGGTTAATTACGAAATTCAAGGAAAGGAATCATATAAATATTAAGTTTTGTGGAAATAATAAAGTACCAAGCACTAAGCATTAACTATCACCACCTAAGGTTGCATCCAAATTCATTATCAAGAGCATTCAAAAATCCATCTAACATCCACACAAGGGAAAGGGAATGCATTATTTTGCATACACTTCATAGGAGGGGAAGTTCATTCTATTCCATGCACACATCTACTTACATCTTCTACATCTAGTTATTGCTTGTTATCAAGTGTGACATGCACAAGAGCCACTTAGGGCACAATCTCTTCACACACGCACACACACACCTAGAACTACATTGGGTCTGAAATGTCGTGCAATGCTCAATGGTAAGATCACTCATTTGACGATTGAGGATATTTTGACCCCTCATTTGCATTATTTTATTTTTGGATTTGATGCGCTCTTGAGGGTTTTACAGGTCAATTCTTTAATGCAGGTTATCAACGAAATCATCGATCATTGTGTGACATACTAATGATAATACGTGAAGGACATCGAACATCTTATGCAACTAGTCAAAGATGGTTTTCTAAGGTTTTTGGCAAATCATATGCACCCGATCTGGTCTATAACACCCACAAGAATCCCAAACCCATTTCAGTGCCCCAGTGCACAGTAGATCTTGTGGTCACATAACGTTTTGAGATGATGTGTGACACTTCTCCCTCTCTATTCATTAGTTCATCACTTTGCACACCCAAGATTAATTGTGAAACAACTAAGTCATTTTATCTCCTCATTTGCACTTAGGGTTTTAAATCTTAATTTCTTATTTTCTTGGGTCTATTTTGTACTTAATTTCTTATTCATTTACTGCTACATTGCAATTATATTTAGGCATCTATTTATTCAATATTTGCTTGATAAAAATAAATCTAGTTTTTAGTTCAAGTGGATGTAGTAATCACATGTTTGGGAACATATAAATATTCACAAAATTGGATGAGTAAGTGAAATCAAAGGTAAAATTGGGTAATAAAAATAGAGTATCAATAAGTGGACAAGGGAACAATAAAAATTTCACTAAAAATGGTGAAAATGAGCATATGGATGATGCTTATTTTATTTTTGATTTGATACATAACCTCATGAGTGTAGGGTACTTGATTCAAAAGGGCTTAATGATGTATCTTGAGAACAATTATTATGTTATTTTGGATTGAATTTTCATTGAAAATATCATTTTAAGGGTCGAAATGACCATAAGTTGAATGTTTCCCTTTAAAATTCAGTGTGAAATGGATCTTCAAACAATTTATCTAGTGAGTAATTTAATTAAAGGGACATAAAAGTCTTCATTGACACTTTGTCATGCCAAAAATACTATGGTAGAGAGAGCTTAAGCTCAACGTTTTTGAAAAATTCCCTTGCGTAGGGACACCTAATTTATTGCCCTCCACAATGACCCTTTTCCATAAAAATGATTGTTATTTAAGGACATAGTCCTTATGGAAGAAGAATAGGAAGGGTCACTGTGGTGACACCTCGTGACCTCAAATTGATAATTTTTATAAAATGTATTCTCAACTAGTCACTAATATGAAATTTCAAGGAAAAATGACACTCTTTTAAGCAAAAATGTCAAATTTTAAGGAAAAAATAAAGAGTTTTCAAGAAAAAATGGATACTTTTCAATTAAATTTGGGGATTTTTTAAAAAAAAAATCATAATTTTTAGAGAAAATACATAAATAACCATTGAATAGATATACATTTAATTCGTTTAAGGTTTTGGATTATTTCTTGTTTATCAAACCGATGTAAAGGTTGAAGAAGTTGTGGATCCTAAATTAATTAATTAACATTAATGTGTAAAAATAATAATTCTTTTCAAATCATGTGCAATATAGAAATGATGGAAATAATTGATTAAAATTAAAATAAGGAAGAGCACTTAGTGAAAAAGAAATACAAAGATGATTTGGGTGTACAAAATAGTAAATATCTAGAAATACTTCATCTTTGGAGTTGTCAGAATACAACTTGAAATGGTATAGAATTGTATGGAATTTCATGGGTAGTAGTAAGGTCTAGTCCTACTATATATAATCCTATATGGATATGTGTTAGTGCTCTATAAATTCTAGTGGTCATTGATGGCTTATAAATGTGCTTCACTATTTGATGTTAGTCTTCACCAATGTATGATACCTATCACGTAGTAACCTACAATAGATGATAATAGTAGATCCTTGTATTAAAACTTCATAAAAATGATTAGCTAAAAAAATAAGAAACCAATGTGTGGTAGAGTTGGATTGACGTAGTGGTTAACCCCTAGTGAACAAGTTTGGGCACTATATTGCATTTTATGGAAGACAAGAGAAAACTAAATGTAGTTCTCCTAATGTATGTGTAATTGTGTATGTAGCTCTATGCCAAATCCTTATATTCCCCTTATCTAACTTGACAAAAGGAGATAATGCATAACCACAAATAAAATAAAATTTACATTATGTGGTGGTGATATAGTGTATTGTTCTTACAAATGATACTTTGATTTCATTTGACCCTTAGAAACTTTAGTGACACTTTGTATTGACTTGCAGTTTCTATGACTTGGTTTTAGGACCTTTGGAGGCTTGTTGATGGGGAATATACACTCTTGAAGTTGGTTTGAGTGGTTTATACCTAGGAAGTGGATACTCTTAAATATATGTTGTTGTCCTAGGAAGATTTAGGATATCATAGAGTGTTTTAGGAATGTATTTTGTAATAGGTTCTCTTGAGAATACCTGGTGAATCAATGAGTGCATTATAATTTCTTATATAGGATTTTTAGGTTAATTGTCACGTTTTAAGGTTAATATATAAGATACAAAAATGACCATTAAAAATATATCAATTTAGAAAAAGATCCATTGGAGAGTGTGAACAAGATGTATTGTGTAGTCACAAAATCATGTACTTTAGACATTATTTAGTCTCGGTCTCATACTACTATTTAGAAGATTCTTGAGTGAATAAAATACTAATTAACCTATGTATTTTAGACATCTTTTTATTTTATTTTATTTCATCATTCCCGACCTCTTACACCCACATGCCCAATCATCTTTTGTCACTTTATGTTATTTTTGCCTTGGTGGGGTGTCCATGCTAGTAGTAGGGCACCCATGGGAATCGTGGTCCCACCGGAGCACCCCGATCCTTTTCACACTTTCCCTCCACTTTTTGGGATTGTACTAGTCATTTGAGATCTTTATCTTTTTGGTGGTCACCATTTCGGGGTTAAATATGAACTTAGATCAAGAGAACCCTACAAATATAAATTTATGTGACCATACCGAGGGACCGAGCACTAGTCACTACTATCATCCATCTAGAGTTGCATCCATTTGGAGATCATTTACATCCATTAGCTCCATCATAAGGACAAGGATGGTTCATCTTCATCAAAAAAGGATAGGGGGAGGGATTCTATTCTATTTCATACACACATATTATTATATTTTCTATATTTATCTATTTCTCACTACTTCACAAAGTACGGCTATCATAAGAACACCTAGGGCACATTATGCACACACACACACAAGAACCACATTTGGGTCTCTGCAATTTAGTGCAACGCCTCGCTTAGTAAGGCCACTATTGTGGAAGTTGAGGTCATTCTCGACCCATTCATTTGGATTATTATTTTTAGGGTTTTGATAATTCTTGTTGTTATCTTATAGGTATTTCATCATCTTGGATCATCAGCGACACCTAACATAGGGAAATAAATATGATGCAATACACAACAAGGGATTCAAACCACCATTGACCTATGAAATTTAGTTCCAGATATTCTACACAAACCAGAGCTCCCATTTTTAGATCGAGCACCCACAGGCATCCCAGATCCCTCTCCAAGCACTCCAATCTAGATAGACAACTCATATCTATCCTTTCCTGGGGCTTCTACATAGTCATTACTACTTCTTTTTCTCCATTATACTCTCGCAACACCATCTAACGAGCTCCTTTAATCAGCTAAGTTCATTCTAACTCTCTTATTACTCTAGGGTTTAGAATTTTCATTTCCATAGTTGTTTGTGTCATTTCCATAGTTATTCATTACATTTATTTCCGTATTTACATTCCATTCTATATTAGATTAACTATCCCCATACACTCATTTTTAGTTAATCATTTTGGTGAACCCCACGTTTCAACACTTTCTTTTGACCATGTCATATCCTTATCAAGTTATGGATCAATATTATTATCCTACCTTTGCACCGACTAAGGTCTCGAGACATATATTACTACATTTGCCAATTTCATGCACATGCATATCCAACATCCTCCTCACTTTGTCACACCTCATGCTTTGATTCATGCATTAATGTCGTTACTTACTCGTCCGTGTTTGTCTTAATTCTTCTATAGCTCCACCCTCATCTATTCCTCCACCCATTACTCTAGAAGCTCCTCCCAATGCTTCTAAGGGCTATGAAATCATTGAACAACTTAAAAATACACTGCTAAGATATCTCTTTATGAATTGTTTCATAATGCACCATATTGTTGTAACACACTCAAATCTATTCTCCATGCCATTCATATTGAAAGTGATAATTCTCGTAATGGCCTTTTCACATCTCATACAATATCTTCATAATTTACCACGTGCTATATCTTTCACTGATGAGGATCTGTCACCTTTTGCTAAAATCAATTTGTGTGCTCCTTTGCTTATTACTACCATTGTTAGCACTGCTTACATTAAACGAGTCCATATTTTTTTATTTAGGGTAAAATAGGTTTAAGGGGTCCCTTCCCCGTACAATAAAGGAGAGAAGATATATCGACAGGAATAAATGAAGTGACTCTACCAACGGCACAAAAAGTAAAGAAAAACAAAAACAACTAGAGAAAAGAAATTATCCTTGGGACCCCTTCCCATGGGATCTAAGATGCATCTTAAGGGATTCATTATTCCCTTTCTTCCTTCTATTCACAGTAGACCAACCATCACCGACATTCATATTTACCTTTTCATTTGGGTAAGTGTAGCAAGTTGGGGGACAATTAAGTGGACATCAAATCCTAAATTTTACATCAAAAACAACAAAACATCAAATTTAGTCTTCCATGGACTTGAACCATGCCGAAAAGTAAAAAATATGTCATAAAAATGGTACCATCACGTAGGAGAGACTGTTATCTTTGTAGAAATATTGATTTTAAAGTGAATAGAATAGGATAAATATCATTTTATAATTTTTTACTAATAGTAGGTATTTAAGACACTTTTTCCCGTGAATATTTATGTCTACGTTTAAGACTGCAATTTTTTTTTCACTTGTCAGAATGTGATAAAACTTATACCATCCCAACCATGGTGAAATTATATACATGTTCAAAAAATAAATAATTTGATTTCAATATTTTTTGATGAAGTTATGGCGGGCAAATGGAAAGTGCTCTGTTTTCTTTATGTTTTCAGACCACTTTCATGGAAAAAATCATAAAAAATAAAATATTGCTCAAAAAAATGCAAAATAAAATCTATCCCAAGATAGATAGCAGCATCTAACTTCTCACCAAAGGAAAAATATATATATCAATTTTTGGTCATCCAAATTGCGGGCAAACGGACTACAATCTCAGAGGCGTTTTAAAAAAAAAACCAAGTCATTGAATTTTAAGTGTTTAATATAGCTAAACTTGTCCAATTTTTTTAAAAATAGTAGTTTAGAAACTAGATTCGGATGCTACGATTCATATTAATATAAGTTTTTCTAATTTTGAGTGTATTCATTGCTAATAATCCCTACAAGTTGATATTATGTGGTTATTTGCAATATGATGTCCACTTATGACCCCTTTTTTGTCCCCCAACTTGGTGCACTTACCCATTTGTGTGAATCGGAATGCATATTTCAAAATGATTTTTCCTCCTTGTAACCAAGAGGAAGGGATAAAGTCCCAACCTCAGAAAGAGGGGAAGGAGCCTTCTCTACAGGGGTAGATGAAGGGGAATCCTTTGCATCCTCTAAAACCTCAACATCCTCATTCACAAATCCATCCTCAGACCCATAATCCGATTGACTATCAACAACCAAAAGGCTTGGATCAACATTCTTCCACCAAGAATTATGTCTACTTGCCTGTTTCTTCCCAAACTTACAATCCACAGCTAAGTTTCCAAGCGAGAAGCAAGTTCTCGCATCTGAAGGGGTAACCTTCAAAGTCCAAGTTTTGAGTCCATATTTTGTCCTCAACCATAAGATCAATAGAAGTAGGAAAGTCCATTGAAGTGTTCATGTCAACTAGAATGTGGGCATACATAGTATACTCATACAAAGATGTTTTTGAATCAATAGCCGGGTTTTTCCAAAGCGTTCCCAATGGAGATTAAAAATTTCTCGTCCCAAACTGAAGAGGGAGATATGGAAAATGAATCCAAACAGGTCTGATTTGGAAAGTTTCCGTTACAAAGATTAAAAAGGGGAAACAAGTCCTTATTAATAATGGGTAAGCTATCAATTTATGCACTCATTCTCTTTTAAAGCAATTGGGTATTAATGATAATTTAATTTCTAAGAATTCTACCCTCATTCACAGTTATGATTCTACCACTCGCTCATGCCTAGGGACTATCTCATTACATATTCAGTTGGGCCTAAGACTATTCTCATTGAGTTATATGTTATCGACACCTCCTTTTAGTTTAATATCTTGTTAGGTAGGCCTCATATTCACACAATACACACAGGTCCCATATACTCTTCACCAATGTGTTAATTTGTTTCATGATGGCTATGAAAATAATATTACCTCCAATCCAGAGCCATTCAAATACTATCACATAGATCCCATTACTTGTATTCCCATACCACATTCATAATGCATTCCATATAATAGCCTTGAAACATATGACATTGGTCAATCTAGCGCTTCAAAATATCCTACTACAACTATAAATTCTCCAGCTATCTCTACTCACACTACAACTATTATTTCACCTATGGTATCAACTCCTATTAATGTCCCTTCTCCACCCATCATGGCACCCTCTATTACTCCATCTATGGTGCCACCTACCAACATACTTGATAGTGCGATACAACATGATGATGCTCACACCGATGGTTTTGAGGATTCTGATGACAAATTTGACGCTATCAAACTTACGGATGAAGCATTAGGATAACTCAATTTTACTCCTCTTGGCGTAGATGACTCTTATTTTCAAGAAACCTTTGTGGCCGATGGCCTAAGTGAATATAGGTTCAAGACCCCTCCCTCTACTAATGTTATGGTACTATATCGGGGGTCTATAAATAGTGTAGATGCTATTTCATCTTCTCCTCCATAGGTTTCAACTCCGCCTCCTTATACATATGCGTTATTTATCAACATGTCTTTTTGAAACACATCCCTATTGATTCTACTTGCTTATACACTATTTATACATGATAGATTGGTTAGGTTTGACATGACACTTAATGACATTTTACCACCTCTCCATTCACCACATCTTTATCATGGCTATTTTCACATTACGATAGCTTATGGCTTGTGTGTCTTTCATTTGACGGTCTTTGTTGTGCGTACCCATTGTGCCTCTCCACTCACACTTGGACAATCCTGGCTTGACTATATTTGTGGTATAATAGATGCTCATCATTCTTTTCTTACATTTCCTATGCCTTTTGGAAATATTTCTATTCATAATGATTCCTCTCCTTCTTACACTCCAAAATATCTCTTTGGCATGGTCATGGTTATCCAAAATTAACTTTATTGATGAAAATATGTAATGAATGTGTACACACTCTGCTGCAATGGGTCCCTATATGAACCTCCTCACTCGATAGAATATCAAGTTTCGATGCTACCTCGGCAGTCTTGATCATGACAATGATGATCTCCTTAATAGGGGCACATAATCACATTCTCTATCATATAATTGGGGGCATGAAATCCACAACAAACCTCCATTATAGCATACTTGTATAATATTACTTCACACTCTTAGCATTTACACATACATCATCATAACATCTATCATCATACATCTACATCATATCTCATCTTTTCATGCTCATTTTTTCATTTCCTAACATACATATATTTATTTATCATTATTACCCGATGACACACTCTTGTTCTTCTATTCACACTCAAATTTTGAGGGCATATTAAACATGAACCCCACACATTGTACAATAGGTGTCATACATCACATCTATTCACATATCATGCATCATACATCATACATCATACATCATTAAACATCATACCCATCATACATCATACATCATACATCATACATCATACATCATACATCACATCATACATCATACATCATATTCATCATATCATACATCATACATCATCATCATACATCATACATCATACATCATACATCATATCATATCATACATCATATTAGTCATCATCATATTAGTCATCATTATGCATATATCATACTTCTATTGTCTAGCGTTACATACTATTGATCATATTGTCCATTATACATCCCACACACTTCATACTATTAGGTTATTTACACATATTGCATGGTGTTTTTTACCTTGTGTATCTACACTACATCTCACATCATTTGTATTACATTATACATTAAACACTTCATCTACACTACGCATCTCCATCCTATCCTTTACATATTATGCTAGTCTTCATCACATATGAGTCTAACATTATATCATCTTACACATTACATTACATTGTACACATTCTACATATCTAGAATTACATTATACCCATCGCATATTTACACATTCTACTCATCACATCGACATCTATTATCATGATGCATATTGCATTTTCTTCGACGAGCTGCACTCACTACCCTATGTCGTAGTTTAGTTCCTCGGTCCATACTCAACTACTAAGAGTTTACAAATAAAATGGACCTTATCATACTTACACATTCATCATTCACCTTTATATCATGTGACCTTACTAGGATAGTGAAATACACTATAGGATAAATGGTCACCTACTCTATCATCTTATAGTGGTATACGCTTTAGGCAACATCACCACTCCCTTGTATTCATCTAGTAGTGATATACACTTTAGGCTACATCATCACTCCTTTATTAATCTTGTCGTGATATACACTTCAGCTATAAGGTTCACACACATCTCTTCTATATATCGTATACCATAATCAATACACATACACAATCATCACAAACACATTAGACACACACTATTCGACCATTTCTGATGAAACACTCTCCTTTACGGTTCGTTCTTGACTAATGTGGGGAAAACTAAATGAAACTCACTATATACATTTCCATTCACTCAAGGGCACATGGCTCCTATCACTCCATTTTGCATTCCATTCCATCCATCCACAACATACTGCATATTATGGTTGTTTTTAATCTTGTTTACTTTTTCTTGTTCATGGTCACTTTATTACACATGCTAGTTAGATTAATTGTATGGCATTTATCTATATCATCCACACATACTATTTCACGTATTTATCTAGTTGTGATCGAAAATACATGTCTATTACATGCATCACGATGATCACCTTCTACCATTTCTACACTTTGGTTGGTAGGGAATCCACACCCATCTTTCACAAAAAGCTATTGTTTCATTTCATACTTAGCACTTTACATTACTTGGTTATACACACTTTTGACATATTGGTTATCTTTCTAACATGCTAACGGGTGCTTCATGTGCAACATTTGTTATGCAGGGATATTTGCTTCCATACTTGTTTGTTACATTGTCTATTATTGTTTGCTCTTGTTTGTGGGCCTTGCCCTATGTTTGGTGTGCACACTTGTTGTTTGTATGTGGCCATGATGGACTTGCGTGTCTTGCAACATCGTGAGTGATGTTTGATGATTGCAGCCCACTTTGTGTGGCTTACTTAACTTCTTGCGTGTTTGCACTACTTTTCTTGGTAGATTACACACTATTTGTGTAACTTATAAACTATTTTCTATATGCATTCTTATTCATACTAACATTTGTCTTTGGCTAGCCTTTTTTTTGTGTGCGCCTTGGTTTCTACCAAGCACTTTCCCTTCCCACCGTAGGGAACTGTTTTAGAGTTCATGCGGTTGGTCATTTTTCAGCCACCTTTACCTTTCATCGACGCGTTGCATGCACCCATATAGAGGGGGCATCATTAAGGTTTACATAATAACAAAACACATTTACAATGGTTCATTTGAGTGTACTTTCAACCCTTGGCATTGTGGGTTTCATACAATGAGTGGGTTTAGACTAGTCTACAAATCCCAATAATAATGGCTTTTACAAGGCATGGTGTCCTTAGCATTCTAGGAAGCAATTATAGGCTTGGACATTACAAAGTGGGTGTTCCTCCCTACATTACTTTGTACAAGTGGTGTTAAATCACCCAAAAACTAGGATGTACAAAGAACTCTTCACACACATTCGGGAAGCAGATTACATGAAGAATAAGAATGCAACTTTCTCCTACACTTCTTTGGCCGTGGTGGTGTGAGATCGCCCAAAAACTCGGAGTATAGGATATTCTTGTACAATCTCTTTCTTGACATGGATTAGATGCAAATGTTCCATGTAGACAAGGGTAAGTTGGTGGGAATTGACAAGAAAATAAAATATAGAAAAAGAAAGGTAGAAGGAATGCTTACGAGAAAAAAATTAATGGTGGGAAAAATGAAAAGCGGATCAAATAATTCGTTTGTGACATAAATTTTATTCTCAAATTCAACAATAAATATATTAAATTGTTATAAAATTTTGTTCAAGAGAATTTTTAATATGTTGTTTACAAATTAGTTACAATTAGTTTCAATGTTTGAAGTCTTTAATATATAAATATATATTGAAGTGGGAAATTGTAATTCACAATATTAATAAAATTATAATGTAATAAAGTTTTCATAAATGATTTAGAAAAATATTGAGTGTTACATACTTGATAAGTAATTATAATAAATATAATGACATCATGCATTCTTGAATAGGTGGCATGTACTTATTAATATTATAATTTGAAAATGAAGAACACTTTTTTTTTACACTTACTAAATCTTGATGTTAAAGCTCTCCCATAATCAAGCTGTTGTGACACTTATTAATTGAATATTTTTCCTTCAAATATTATTGAAAAAGATGTACTTGAATACAACCCATAATTTGTCTTATCATGAAAAAGTAACCAATAGAAAATCAAATAAATCAATTTTATTGATTTTTAAAATTATCAAATTGTTTAATTTATATTCCAACATTTGAAATATAGACACTAGAAAAAATAAATGTCTTTGATTGGAGGATATGGAAAGAACTAATAAGTTGTGGTGAAAGGTATAGTAACCTGCCATAGGTAGGAACTAATAAACTATGAAATCCATGTTTCAAAACAACATGTTTAACATAATTCTTAACTCTTTGTTGTTTTGTATGATTTATAGACTAGAAAAGCATAAAAGTAGTTCACATTATTTGGATTATCTTATATTTTTAACTACCTAACAACTACTAATTTTTGTTATAATGATTTCTAATGCAACCTAGAATTCACCAATACAAGCCCAGGTGCGTTGGCACATCACTCAGCCTAGACTAAGTACTCACCTGAAGCACACAAAGGTATCAGGCCCCTCTTTAGGGTTGTTGTTGCAAGATGTTAGCATGATGAAGACTTAAGGCATTCAGATCTATGACTAATATATCATTCTACAGTGCATGTTTAGATCTAGATCTAGAGAATAACAAACTTAAAAGATAACCATGATGAAATCAAGCATGCAATACTAAACTATAACCATGATAACACCTTGATTCAGTCCATAATCTCCATTATATTAAATTCAATAATACACAAAAGCTTCCTTACAATAACAATAGTATACGCTCATGTGTGTATCGATCTGTAGCATAATCTCACTATAACATAGTTCTCACACTCTCTCTATGCTTACATAGTTCAATACATATTTATAAGGGTGGGGAATTTCCCTTCACCGCTTATCTAATCCCAAAATAGGTCACATGCTATTATTAGCCACATGCCATTTACAATAATAGCCACACATGCAAGTGCACTAACAATAAGATTCTTCTAGTTAACTGTTAGTAGTAAATCCATTCTTAGCTTGTATCCATACAAAGTTCTTTGTAGCCTATCCTCAAAAAATAGCCAATGCATGTTGCGTAAGTCTCTAACCAGTTTGTGTGTTCAGTACATTATCTCCAAAAATAGCTCATCATCATGAAAATGGCTAAGTCCCAAATCTTTCTCTATCCTCAGTGCGTGATTCCTTTCCGATCCTCCCATGATTTCGAATGCACTCTGCTCTTAGTGCAAAACTTATGTATCTCCTTTACTAAGTTCCATATTTTGACCGATCAACATTACCCCACACTAGTTGCAATGCCGCCTTGAAAATGGTTGTCTCCAAAATAAATGAAAGAATACGTAGAAGAATAGAAAGAATTTTGATAACTAAAAAATTTCTTTACCTCCACAGTATCTTCTTATTCAACCCGAATAATTAATTATGTATATTCTTCTTTTATTTCCACCTATAGAGTCTTCTAAAATTGAGCGTGGCCTCCACCTTCTCTGGGATATCCATTGCAATTAATTTTAACTCATCTTTTGCAATCTCTCCTTTCTCATTTTGCAAGAACAACACAATGCTGGACATGGCAACATTCTACCTTCTAACAGTCCATATTTTGTGGGATGAGTTTCCCAAGTTCATCCAAATTTTCCTTATGTGGTTGTTGAGCTGTTGTAAGGGCCTCACACTTCGTTTGAAAAGCACTAATAATTTTTCTAGATGAACATTGGGCCACGCAAAATGATTATGTTCCCGGCTTGAGGTGTCTTCTTTAACCTCCTTGAAACACGTGACTCCTCACATATATCAAAATATGGTTCATCCATATGCGTGTGCGTCGACCTTGTGATTGCTTCCTTGTGCACACGCTTATCATATCTTCATCCATAAAATCCTAGCCATATAACTCCTTTTATGTCATTGTGATTTGGAAATGGGCGCGAGATAATTTTACCTATGTCCTCGCCAGTAGCCCATGACCGGTGGAAGATATTCTTCAATTGTTTTTTTATCTAGGCTGCTTAGGAACTTGGGATTTAATATTTGGAACTTGTGCTACTATGTCTTGAGAAGTCTCAGTTTCTATCTCATCTGCCTCCTTTCCTCCTTTCTCCATCCTTCATATCTTCGTATCCCGGTTCATCCTTGTTCGACGGAGGTATAGGGAATTAACGTGATTTCCTCGAGACTCTTCCGCTTCCTCATTCAGATTCAATTTCCTTCTTCTTTTCTTAGTTGTCTCCTTTTGTGGAGAGATTTGAGGTGATCTGTGCACTATTTTTAGAGTAGCACCTAGGGTCCTTGTTCTCCTAAATACTCTTTTAAAATGGTGCTCTCCTTGACTACATCCAAGTCCTCATCATCTCCTTCTTATGGCTGAGGTGGTGTAGTCGCATGCTCAACTTCTTCCTTATTTGGAGGCTATCTTCTACCTCTATGCTCTAAACCACCACTATCTTCATGCTTCTCTTCTTCATCATCTACTTGAATTGTTTCTGTGGGCTTAGGTGTCGAACATTTTCCACTGTATGCCTACCTTTTGGTGGCCCTGGGAGCACAAACTCATTCTCCACATACTTAGTTTTCTCCAGCTTAGGTTTGAGTTAAAGGTACACAAGTGCTACTCCGATGTCCTCAAATACTAAGCTTATAGGATCGCGCTTATAATATATAAGATAAGCCTCTCAATGTAGGCATTCCACCCTGGATATACATATTTTTTTATCAGAGTGTGGTAGTTGTAATCTACCTTGTCTACATTGAAGGTTAGGTGAAGCACATATAAAAACCTTTGAACTGATGCTTGAAAATACCTTGCTATGAAGGAATACAATAGTTTGCACCATGGGCTCCAAGCCCCATCCTTCATCGTAAATCATGTGATGCAAAAATGTTGGTAGATTACAAACTAAACTGCCTTACCCACCATTGAAGGAAAATCCTTGGGTATGCGCCATTCTTCTTCAAACACCACACGGAGTATATCATACCAAATCTCTACCCCTCTCGCTTGAATGGTCCACTCATTGATCCATCACACAAGTATTTTCCAAATATTTCTATAGGTGACTTGTGTTCCATGGGGTACTCCCAAATCTTCTCCTTTGGCCCATCAAGCACCCCAATCTCCATAAACACTAAGGACAATAACACAATGCCAAAACTTATTCTACCACCTATTCACACTTCTTCAATGATTTTCTTTGCTATGTGATCTACAATATTATAGACCACCCCTTGAGACATCTTCTTTGCGACGTGCAGCCACATTGTGTTTACTTGCAACCATCTTCCTTGGTCATTCAACTTTGTTACAAGATGTGTAGTTGCCTGCACTACTGGGTACTTTTTCAACTTGTTAATGTCCATGCCACGTGGACCTTTGGTATACCCTAGCTCCTTTCTTATCTCTAGGATTGTGGCCTTATCAGTTAAGTCCCTATCCAGATCCACTCCTGAGGCCCTTAGTCCTATCATAGTTGAAATCAAATCAACGGTGATTCTAACCCTCTATTTTGTGAAGTAGAAGAAGTCATCATGGAATTTGATCATCAACCACCGATATAATGGTTCATACTTTCCAAAGTATGGCAACTCATAAAATTGTAGACTCCATTCTGCTTTAGTAGATTCTCACTCACGTCATCATACACCGGCATATATTCTATTGTGTGCTTGTTCATTTTTGTGCTCAACAACACATCAAACTCCTTCTTATTATCTGATGTTTGATGGTTGTAACCACTTGATTTTACATTATGGATATGGGAATCCCATTCTTGTCCCACAATCACACCCTCTCGATACTGCATTTCTGAGAAATTACTCTCGAGTAATTTCTTCTTCCACTTCAACCTTCTTCTTCCCTTTTTCTCCTGCTTGTGGGTGCTTTCTTCGGTGCCATCTGAAAATCTCTCTTTTCTTCCCTCTGTAATCAAGAAATTTGAAACCTTAGTTTAAATATTCATGCCCTAGTGGAAATCGTGTGCCCTACCTCGTTTGTAACATGTCTACTTTGATCAAACCCTTCACCTATGGGAATGTAAGATTCTCCTGCACATAACCCTTCTCTCCACATCTGGTTTCACACTCTACGCACCTCAACATGATTGTTCAGCTTGTTCACACTTAACCCTTTTCAAATTCTCTCAATTGCAATGGTAAAAATGAACTCGCATCCCATCCTTATATAGAATTTCAAAAATTTAGTAAATTTATTGCTCCTCCACCTACCAACAATCCTCTCATTAATCAACCATTTTCGTTCTTTCTGCGTGGTACATCTTCATGCCCAAGCTATAACCTTCTAGTGGGCCCTCCTATATTTTGGTTGTAGACTTATCTTCAGCGCACTTCCATACACCTGAGTACCTCATCACTATGCCTTCCATGGGTAGTCTACATGGCCTTTTCTTACCTCACATTATACTTGTTTCCTCATTCCTCTCCATCTATGGTCCTTGTATCAAGAAGCATTTTTTCAAAATTTGAATAACACCCAATGTAACCATAGATTTGTTCCTTTCATGTGGAATTATTTTCAATAGTCTTGTACTTGGATATCAATAACCTACCCCACACTAATGGTATGTGCAGTCCTCTATGCATAAAAATTATTCAAATAGTAATTATCTTCCATGCACGTAAACATGCTTATTACACAAACACTCCAACTAAATTGACAAAGCATAATGACAAAGAAGGAAACACATTAAGGAAATACATAATTGAAAACCTAATATAAATGGTAATACTACCTTATTACAGACACTAAGAAGACTTATTTATAGTAGGGCTTCAGCCTACTCCCATTGAAGTATCTAGGTAACCGTATTCCATCAATCCCCTCTAATTGACAAGCACTTGTTTCAAGTATGTGATTGATAAAATAAGGTCTCAACCAATGTACTTTGAGTTTACTTGGATGACACAAAAATTTAGAATCATAAAGGAGCACCATCTGTCATATCTCAATATTTTTATCCTTGATGTGCCTATCATGCCATGCTTTTACCCGACCTTATCTTGTTTTTGACTCCAACGTGCTATGGCTCATCACTCATCCAACTTGATTAACTTTTTAATCCATTCTTCTAATGCTTTCTCATCAGCTAGACCTCCAACATTAATACACAAAGAATGTAACATAAATTCCATAAGAAGAAATCTGCTTCGCACCAAACTCTAACTGAAATGGTGTGGCTTTGTTCAACCTTTTATATGTTGTTTGATATGCCCAAACTACTGCAAAAAATTTATCATCCCAATCCTTTCTTCCAACATCACATATTTTTGTGAATGTTTGGCTCTAAATTTTATTGAACACCTCAATAGTTCCATTTTCCTGAGGATGATAGGGTGTAGTCTTATGGTGTAAAATCATGAATTCATCCAATAAAATTCTGATTGTCTCATTAAGAAAATGTGTGCCCCTATCACTGGTAAAACTTAAAGGACATCCATACCTTGTAATAATATTTTCCCTAAAACCGAGCTACTATAACTATTGTACAATCCTTTGTAGGTGATTCTTCTTCCCACCTTATCAGATAATCTATGTAATTTATGATGTAACGTGATCCATTTCTTACACGTAGTTGGTGAAATAGGACCCACAAAATCTATATCCCATTTCTCAAATGGTTCTGCACTAGTAATGGGTCTTAGAGGCATTTCATCTCATTGACCTAGTTTCCCAAGACATTGACAATGATCACAAGCCTTACAAAATTCCTTGCAATCTTTATACAAGGTCTCCCACCATAATCCAATGAGTAGAATATTGTGCGCAGTGGCATCACCTACATAGTGGCCACTTGCAATACCACCATGAGCTTCTTCCATGATATCTGTGTGCTCATGTTCCAGTACACAATGGTGCAATACTTCATCCCGGCCTAACTTGTATAGGTCACTACTAATCAACATGTAGGGGGTTGTGTATATAGCAAGTTGTTTCTTCTCCAAGGATTTCATTCCTTCTGGTGCCATACCTGTTCATAGAAAGACAACAATTTCCTCTAGTTCTGATGGCACTTGTTATAACTTGTATAACTATGCATCTGGAATGGTATCTTCAATTTCTTGTGCTTCTTCTCCTGATTGTATTCTAGATAAATGGTCTGGTCCATAATTACTTTTCCCTGGTTTTACCACAACTGTGAAATAAAATTCTTGAAATAATAGTACCCACCTATATATGTGCCCTTGTAGAATGGGATTGTTTACCAAATACTTCAATTCCATGTGATATGTATAAAAGATGAATGGTGTAGCTAGTAGGTACTGTTGGAATTTATGTAGTGCATAGATCATTGAAAAATATTTGCACTCTGTAGTTGTGTAATTCTGTTATGAAGAGTCAACTTTCTACTAGAAAAATAGATAGGATGATCTATAATACCTTCTCTAGGTTGAGCTAACACCGCATTCAATGGATGTGCTAGAGGCGTTCACATGTACATGAAATGGTTGGTCCCATGAAGGAAAACACAAAATAGGCGTGGTAGTAAGTTTCTCCTTTAATGTCTCGAATGCACATTGCTGCGGTTCTCCCCAGTAGAACATACCTTTCCCTTTCAGTAACTCTTCCAATGGTGTGACAACTTTGGCATATCCTTTGATAAACTTTCTATAATATCCTGTATGACCCAAAAATCCATGCACCTCACTCTGATTGGTAGGCTCTCTTAGGCCTATAATAACTACAACCTTGGCTGATCAACCAAAAAACCTTCCTTGCAGATTATGTGTCCTAATAGTATTCCAAATGGTGTAGCAAATATGCACTTCTTTATGTTCAAAGAGATACTCAATTGTCTACATCTTTCAAACATTAAGCACAAATTTTCACAATGATCCTTAACTAATCCATACACTTCCCCAATCATCCAAATAAACCTGTAAGAAGTTGTGAATAAATTCCTTGAACGCTTGAACAACTATGCGTGAAAATACAACATGCACATTTTTTAGACCAAAAGGCATTACAGTATAGGTGAAGCTACCCCATTTAGTAGTAAAATTAGTCTTTTCCTAATCCTCATGGGAAATCCAAACCTGATGATACCCAAAGAACCCATCTGTAAACAAATAGATTGCGCACCCTGCAACCTTCTAGTATTTCCTCAGTGAATGGCATAGGAAAGGGATCAGTCACACATGCAACATTCAACTCCTTATAGTCCACGTAGATCCTAATCTGTCCATCCTTCTTGATACTTGATCACCATTGGACTAACCCATTTTGACTCATCAAGGGGCTTGATAATCCCAGACTTCAACATTTTTTCAATCTCTTCTTTGACCTTTTCATGCAAGTTGGGGTTCATCCTATAGGGTCTCTTTCTAACTGGGCACACACTCTTTAAGCTTTATCTTCATCTCCCTAATGATTCATGCATGCATTTAAGTTCATGGTACCCCTAGGGAATAAGTCCTGATAATCCTTAGTAACTCTATGATTTTTTCCACTTCAGAGTCTGACCAATAGTCTCCAATTATGGCTTCCTTAGGCTCAACATCTGACCCAATATTCACCTTCTTTGTCTTCATAGGTTCATGATAGGCGCGCGTGGTCTTATCTGCATTGTCCAACACCTCACGCCTACCTG
This sequence comes from Taxus wallichiana var. yunnanensis, assembly GCA_018340775.1. Taxonomy (NCBI): domain Eukaryota; kingdom Viridiplantae; phylum Streptophyta; class Pinopsida; order Cupressales; family Taxaceae; genus Taxus; species Taxus wallichiana. Next base: position 98,369,640 of record CM031233.1, on the reverse strand, counting down.
TTGAATGGTTTACATCCATATTTTCTACTTCTTCATCATCCACTAAGTAGACCATTTTTCCTTTTTCTTTCTCAAGGAAAGTGTATTGAAGTAGTGTGGCATCAACCTCTGTCTCTTCAACAAGATGCGCTCCTGAGTTTCCTTCATCCAATAACTCCTGAAGGATTTCTTCTACCTTGGCACTATCTCCCATAGTTAAGTGCTTTATGACTCTTAATGCTTCTTTCACCAAAGGTTTAGTAGAGAAGAAGTCAAATGTCTGGGCCATTCCTATAATTAAATCCTGCCAATTTCCAGTCTCTCTATGGAGCTCTACATATACATACCAAGCACGCATGCACAACCTTGTAAAGTGGAATAAAACTTATGCACCCATAACAAAGGTGGTAAATCTTCCTACCCTCTTTGTCTAGGGTCTCTCACACTTCGAATGTGGTGTTGAACAAGTTGATTACCATGATAAGTGCAGATTTGAGTAGGTGCATTACTCTTGAAGAACCTAGTAGCAAGAGCAATCCTAATTTCATTCCATCCTACAAGATTATCCTTGTGGGCCACCCACCAATGTGTTGTTGTCCCATGTAGTGTATATGCTAGCATATTTCTTCTTTCCAACGGGTCTATCCATTGTTCCTCCATGGCACACAGGAATACCATAGGATCTCCTTCTTTGGTGTAATAAGGTACTGAGTTATTACCTATCCTCCTGACATAACATGATTTATTCCCTTAGGAAATATGCTCTTGACTTTGCACCCTACCAACTCATAAGTGCTATGAGCCCAATTATCACAAGTAACACTTGTAGTATCACTAATAGACTATGTATCCTCCCACTAAATTATTCCTTCTTTAGTTGGATCAAGCATCTCTAGATCTCGGATGATGCGTACATAAATCCTATTTAGATCTTCTTCACTTAAGGGATCAACATAGGGCATAGATTTTCCATATGTTAAAGGGATAATAACTCTTTCCTCATTGTTTTCAAAACTAATATAAGCCTTGTTGAACCAAAGATCAACATTATTTGCATAGCACCAAGGATGCCCCAATAGAGATGGGAAGCTATCTCGACTCTACTAGCAATAAAACATCAAAATCTCCAAGTGAACTTGGCTCCTTGTATGGTAATGGATGCATATTTAAAAAATCTGATGGGAGTGGCCTTAGTCCGATTAGCCATGAACAATACATTAGAGGATGGCTGTAATGGGGGTCTTGTCATTTGTACCCATGCATCTAAAGTAAGAACATTGACTTCCGCACTGTATCAATCAATATATTACTCAATATCCACCCATCCACAACAACATTTAGAGTTATTTCCTTATCATAATATAGGCTATGAGGGGGAATATTTACATGCAGGATCTGTCGTTCAGTCTCAACACTTACGCGTGGAGTGTTTCATTTTAACCGATTCCCTAATAGTGGAATGATATTCTCCTGGCACAAAAATTTGCACACTTCTCTCAAGTCATCCATATTAGTCTGGACTATCTCTGATGCTTTCTTTTTCTCCATATTTCATGATTTCTCCTTTAAATACTGTATTTCACCTTGAAGATTCCTGAGTACCTCCATGGTTTACTAATAAACCTCCTTTTGATCATTAGGGTTGGGGTATCGTGCATGAAGAACCTCCGCCTTAGTGATGGTAGGCTTTTTCTGTAATGCTTCTGTGGCACGTACCACCTCAGCGTGGGTCATGATATTTACATGCAACACCTCAAACTCTACTTCTAACTTAGGCATCCACTAATTTTCCATAGCGCGCTATATCCTAACCATCCCTACGCACCTTTTTTTCTTGTTTATAATACTTGCTAAGATGCTCATACAAGTCCGGGAACTCCTCATATCTATGACTATTTCCACATAAAGAACATGTAATATTTTGGGGACATTCACGCCTATAGTGGTTAGGAGATCCCCAAGTATAATATGTTCCACAAGGGAACTCACTTCTTCTAGTACCACGACCTCATCCTCCAAATCCACCATGGTATCCTTGACCTCTACCATGACCACCTTCAAAACACCCTTCATTCCGATCATAGCGTGCTGATTGTGATCCCGGTCCTGATGCTCATTCTTTCCTTTAGAGTTATCTGAGACTCTTGTCTGTCATACACTAATATCTATAACATCATGGATCTGACCAATCAGTTGGTAGTCTTCCATGTCATGAGTTGTGGACCTATAGATTTTACAGTAGCTTGAAACATTCTTCCTTATCACATGTTGTAGTAAGGGGCAATGACTAGCATCATGGTTTAAATGGTATATCTCACAATCTAATAGCAATGAGTACACTGATCTACTGGGGACAAATATCCTTTGTGTGACCTTCTACTTCAAAATATGTGCACCAAATCCCTATGCACATCTCATGTGCTGAATTTACCAATAGTTTCTCCAAATTCTTTCCCATAGCTATAATTTGTGCTTCTAAAAATGGGCTCACGCCGATATATGCTTTCAACTACCTCACCGCGTAATGCCGCTTTTTCAAGTGCTTCACACAAATCGTGTATGTCTTATGTGATAATGCCCTCCTAAAAGGGGTAATCAGGCCCCAAACAAACCATTGTGCATGTTGGCTTACATGTATATCATAAGAAAGCTTAGATAATAGTTGTGTTTTAAAATGGGCATCATATTCTATGACACTTTCAGTAGTGTCTTTCTTAATATCCTTGAGTGCACTTAAACTATTTTTCTCAAACTTAGGGATTTGAAACTCTTTAAGAAATGCATCTTTTAAAGATGTATAGTCTATGCAAGTCCGATCGTGGTCAAACTTTCTACACCAAATGGTGTTGTGTGCGTGTCCTTGTAACGTAGTAATATTCGTAACCTCCCTAGTTCTCTCTAGACCACTTCTATTGGCTTCGTAGGCTATCTATCAGTCACAATTGGTTATCCAGACCCCTCCCAACTCTCAATGAGTCTCTAATCACTTGCTAATCAAGTTTAACTAGCCTAAACCCTAGTTAACTAGCCTAAACCAAGCTTAACTAAGCCTAAAGCATGTTTATCCTAATCTAATCTAAAAGTGCTTTTTGAGATTTAGTCCCACATGCACCCAAAGTTCCAAACTCTTCCATTTGGAAAACTATAAATAGAAGGGTCACCCCTCCCTCTCAACCTTACACCTTGTTTTCATAACAAATCTCTCTCACATTTGGAGATATTGGCATTAGACCTCATTTGCATTAGCTAAGCTAATAGGCATTTGATCTTGGCTATCCTCCATTGTTGAAGCTCCTCCATCTTGCATCCATAACTTCATAGTAGGTTAGTAGGAGGGTATCTAACTTGGTCTTGTAGCCATTTTAGAGAGACCTCTTCACCTCCATTGAAGAAACAACAAATCTAATTTGATTGCTCATAGGTTTAACTAGGTTCAATTTATGTTTTAAGTAATCATAGAGTAGTTAGAGATAAAATGATAGTGTTTTAGTTTAATTCATTATTGTAGAAGTTATCTTGTTTAGCACTCATCTCATGATGCATGGATGAGTTAGCAAAGCTTTGAGGTTCTTTATCCTCATTCCATAGCTTTTTTACTTTCCATTGCATACATTCGCATTTGGCATGCCTGGTGGGACACTTATGTCCATCCTCCATTAATGGAGGTCTTTTAGGTTTTTCAAAGTTCATTTTCAAGTTTTTGGGTCAAATCACTTGTTATTTCCTCATTTTTATTTCTAACACTAGATAAATGACCTTCATTTACATGTATTTTGTGGGTTTGATATAGAAATAGGACACTTTGACTAACAACTAACCTATTTGCTCTTGAAAATTTGAAAATCCATGAGTTTTTGTAGGTTTTTCACAGGGTGCGCATAGGTGTTTACAAGGGGCACATACATGTTGAAACCCCAAGCATCCCCATCGAATAAAAGGCATATACTTATCTGGCAAGTCCTCATCATTTGCAAATTTTCTCTACAGGACACGTGCGCGTCATCGTCTCCATCATCTTGGATGTGTATCCACCTCTCTGCCACGCATGTATCAATGTACTAGACTATGTAAAAAATTTGTAAATTTTTCCTCTACAAGGATGTGCACGCATCTCTCCATCATCATCAGGATGCGTATCCACCTCTCTAATAGCTGTATGCGTAAAAGGTTTGACTGTGTAAAATTTGAAATTGTCTATTTTTTTCTAGGGCGCGTATTGGTAGGGCATAATATACATCATTACTGGGTGCACGAGATGTCCTGCTTCACTCTTTGACTTTGCATTTTTTTTTACCCATGTACTACCTATCTACTTAGGCACATATCCATTGGTTGGGGTGCATATGTGTCATTCTGGGCACAGCAGTGTCTCTGTGTAGTCCAGATTCATTTCCATATTTTATTTTTAGTGCTCCTTGTTTTGACCATATCTTTTGACTCGTTAACCCATTTTCAGAGTTTGAATAGCATCGAAAAGATAACAAAGTTTAATTTACGAGGGAACTTCCAAAAGTTAGATACCTTTGGTATACCAAATTCTATCACAAAACTCCCAAAGTGCTCCGGAGACCTCCAAAAATGCAAATTACTAAAAACTGTTAAAAAAGTGCAAAAATTGGATTTCTAGAATTTTTTGATTTTCTTGGTTTTCTAACTCTTGTAGGATTCTAACAATGGTTTACAGGTTTCCTTTGCATTAAGTTTTTTATACTAACTTAATCAAAAACATTTGCATCTTTATTTGTGAGCGCGTATGCTCTTCCCTCGCACCTTTCTAGGTGATCTTGGGAATCAGAAACACTTCACTACTTTCTTCATATTTGCAAAATGGTTTATTTAGCTTTCAAAGTTAGTTAAAAGGAACTCATTTTCATTGTACTTAGGAATTTTCCATTTATTACAAATTTGAGTGAGATACCTTGTTGTGTATGCTCTTTCCTTACATCTTAGGACGATCAAAATCAAAAAAATCTCTATCTCCTTTATATGACATTTTGGAAAATTACTAACCTTGGTATGTAGGACCAAAATCGCTTGTCAAAGAAAGACGTCAAAACAAAACAATACACAAACCTTCTAATACACGTGTTTTCATACAGGTTGCCAAATGGTGTGCTACTTAAAACCACATTAAAGTTAAGCAAGATAAAAACACACCATATTCAAAAACATTATATTGCAGGTTTTGAAAAGGGTACGTCCCTATCCGCTTAACTGGAACATAACCCCTTTGGCATAACGCCTTAAGCTACAACAATGGGGGTGGTTCCAGGAACCCTAAAGTAGTCCACCACTGTGTAACCTCGTGGATGAAACAGAAGCGCCTCACTTACCCACTTGACTAGTTTTCCTTGTGAGTTAGCAGTTACAAAGTTGTCCGTATCATGACCCTAGTAAGAGTACACGATGGATGCATTTAGTGCCCACTGTACTTGAAGGGGGAAAAGCCGAGATACTCCCAAATTAGTCAGTGTGACTTTTTGGGTAAATCGTGCCCGCTCTTAGATGAATTTGTAACACCTAGTTGAGAGATCTTATTAAGGAGGCCATTTTGTCTTGAGGCCCACTTTACTAGTCCTTTTTCATGTCTTGGCCATCACGAAGTGATAACTTGTTTGGATTCAGAACCTTGTTTTTCGAACAAGGAAAAGAATCCACTTAAGTTGATCTAAGTGTCCTTTCATCATGGAAATTAGATGACGTTTCACTTAGCTTAGCTTCTTTCTCACCTTCGATGAGGCAAAGCTCTGCCCAAGTGGCACTTAGTTTATTTCCATCTTTTGATCTACACCTTTGCATTCTTGTTTCCCATTTGGGGCAAAGAAGGCATCTTTCGGGAGTGTTGTCATAGATAGTGTTCACCACTTTTTTGTCCGTTTACGCTCATCCATGTTTGCGGATGAGTTGTTAAACATCTAAAGTGTGTGGATGCATCCTTATATCTTTGATGGCCACTTGATCTTGATTTCAAGATCATCATCATAGTTCGATTGATTCATCATTTGATCTCCCTTTGACGTGTTACCTTGTTCATTGTCTCGACACAATTAAGATACTTATGTCATGTTTTTCATAAACGTGATCTAAGTATCCATTGTGGCATTACACTGCACACATTTTAACACATCCTTAGTATACTTTGACTTGGTTTTACTTCAAACATTGTCCAAAATCTTGAAGAGTGTCACTTACTTTGTTTGTGTCATTTCATACCACTTTGGCACTAATATCTCGCTTCTTCGCAAAGCTTGATAGATGTGTCCAATTGGTGTGGTTACATGGCTTACATTTGTAATCCTCACCCTTTAACATTTTGGCCTTGTTGGTTGTTGAACGTGTCATTGTATCCTTTGATTGGGAGTCACATCTACCCTTTGTTAATATTTACGCCTTGTTCATTTCGAGCTTGACGTAAATATTGACATTGTGTTGATCATCTTTGCATCGAACTATCACTTTGCACACACATTTTTTAGGGTGTATTTCCTTGTTGATTGGATTTGTGTTTCACACTTGCATGATTGTTCCTTATGATTATTCATCTAGAAAAATTGTTTTCTAGGACAATCATTTTTTATCTCATCGAGATTACATCATCACAATGTCTATTTTCCTTAGACCTTCTTCAGAAAATCACGCACGCATCTCCATACTTACAAAATGTCTAGTTGGTTTCATTATGCTTCCTAAATCGACATGTCACTTCCTTCCCTTTGAAGGAGTTCCATCACACTATCTAGGTCTAGAAATTTTTGCTTAAACAAACAACACCAACAATGACTGACTATCATGCGGTTTCTCACATTTACAACAATACGGAACCTAGGTTTAGGTATTCAAATCAAAATATTCCCATTACAACTAAACCTCATTTGGTTCTTCATGTTAGAGGGCCCATTCGGGTACCCTGTTCCCCACCTTCAGCTCATAGTCGGTGGTATGGTTTGGATGCTTCTGATCCAAATTATTATTCAGTTCCCCCACTCTTCTTCTTCTGATTCAGATCCAAACTACCATTCAACTCCCACTCTTCTTCTGAAGATTCGATCCCAACTATTGTTCGATACCCCTAGATCAAATCTTGAATCATGGTCCTCCCTTCCTTCATAGACCTTTATTCCAAATCACCTCAACGACATCTTCCTCCTTTGAAGACTCTGACTCCAAGTTCCATCAATCAAACATCTAATTTGGTTCTTGAGTCACGGTCCTCCCTTTCTTCACAGGACCTCCTTCATCAGTCATCTCAACGACCTCTTCCTCCATCAAGAGTTCCACGACTCGATTCCTCTAGTCAATCATCTAATTCAACTCCTACGTCAAACTTAACGAATGGCTATGTGATCCTATTTTCTCTCCTACATTACATTAGGTCATCTTCTAGAAAAAAATCTAGGTCCAAATCCAAATCATCCATTCATGAGAACCTACCACCAATCCTACTTCCTCTCTTGAGTCATCTTCTTCTATCAATCAATCTTCCCTCCTTATCGACTCTGTTTCTTCTATTCAACCTTCTATGACTAAAGAAAAACCTCTACTAATTGATTTCTCTCGAATGAAGAAACAATCAGAGTACATGAAGATATCCCTCTAGAGGATTACAAACAAGGATTCTTTCTAGAACTCGATACACTCACGTATTGGGGAAAAGAAAGTTGATTCCTTTTATCGAACATAGAGGAAAATCCTAAGGTCATGGAACTTGATTCTTCTTCTATTCCATCTTCACCTTCTTCTGAGCATGATGAGATGTCGGGGTCTAGCATTGAGCCATGGCCTATCTTCTCATTACCCAATCATTCCTTATCTATCATCATTCCTCAATCAAAATCTCACCTTGGGTCACCACTGAGTAGCCCATCATCTTCTTCTATCCTAGGGCCACATCCTAGTAGTCCTCCATTTTCTACTTATGGGTCACCTCTTGGTAGCCCATTACCTTCTATTCTTGGGCCACATCCTAGTAGCCCTTCATCCTCTTCTATCTATGGGATGCCTCCGAGTAGTCCCTCCTCATCTATACTTGGGCCACACCCTAGTAGCCCTTCATCATATTCTTCTTCTTCTATTCTTGGGCCATGTCCTCATAGCCCAATTTCTTCCATCTTAGGGCCATATCCTCAGCCCTTCATCATCTTCTATTAGTGGCTCACCTCCTCATAGCCCATCCTCTTCAATTCTTGACCATATCCTTTTCATCCATCACATATTTCTTCTATCAATGGTTGTGGCAAGCCCACAGTCATTTCTCACATCAGTTCTAAACATCAACATTCTCTTTCTTCTCCTTCTCGGATCAAACAAGTCACACGTCAGCTTATAAGAAACCCAAACATAGGTTCATTATCAAGCTCAATCAAAACTTCAAAAAGCTCCAAAGCTCCTAACAAATCAAATGATCTTAAGGTTAAAAATCAAGCACGATTCAAGAACGCACATCAACACAACCATCAAGTATGGTGTAAAGTGCATAAACCTCTGATAGGGAACTCAAGCTCCCACATACAAAATCCATGTTTCAAGATAAATCACAATCATTTGTTGAGTACGAGCTCACCTCGATCATCGAGATCGGAGAAAATATTACGCTTGATAAACAAACATGCCTAGTCTCCCTTATCAAGGAAGTCGCAAACATTGTTGTTGGATCTTACCACGCAGAGTGACTTTTTTGGTCCCAACTTTCCAAAAACTATCAAAAATCTAAAAATCAAAAAAATTCAAAAATACAAAAACATTAGAAAACATTTCAAAAAAATCAAAGGTACAAAGATCAAACATTGCAAATCAGTATATTGCGTACACATGGATGTTTCTTTCTTCCCTTTCTTTCTTTTCTTCAAGTCTTCCTACCATTTTCATCCCTTCGGTGATATTTTGGTTAGCCTTTTCACACACATTTTGTGACATTTATCTCTATGGTATCCATTTGACCTGGTCTTTTATCACCTTGGTAAATTAAAGAACGATTGACCTCTTAGAGATCCTATCACATTCAACATCTAATAAACTTGTTGTGAAGAAATTTTGGACATATTTGTTGACACTAGCCAATGTCATCATCACAATCACTTCCACCTCCTTCCATCAAGCCATCTGTGGTTCTTAACCCTTGTCAAACAAGAGAGCTGAAATAAGTTTTCAGAAAGAAAAAGAATCAAAATCAATCAAAAATCAAAAGCTAAAAGCTAAAAGCAAAAGAAAATTGATATATAACTCTCTCTTGGGGTATTTCCAATAATCTCTATCGGGGCTATGGATGCCTGACTGGTAGTAGAGCAATGTTGTGATTAGAATCAAATACATCTCCATCGGGGCTATGGATGCCTGGCTGGCAACGCAGCAATGTACGGCTATCCTTCCACCATCCATTCACAAAATCACCTATCACCTATCAAAATAAATCATTCCTACACATTGGCTAGGGTGTCTTCACTTATTGTCTATTAAATCTTCCCTTCAAGAGGTAATTAATTCCACGTGCACACACTGGATCTCTATGAGTAAACAAGATTAGTATGTTACCAAGTGTCTTTTTTTTTGACCTTGTTCGACTCTTACTTTAGTCCATATCTTGTCTCACGATTTGTGCCTTTGGCTAATCACTTCTTCATCGTGAGGCTTCTAAGCTACATTCATATCATTCACATCATTCTTCTACTTCATTCAGAACATCCATGTGTATAAGATTACTTTTTTTCCATGTTTTCGGACACCTTTTTCCCTTTCACAAAAAAATCTTCTCCTTCCTTTCTATCATGTGCTTTTAGGCCAACTTACGCTGGGGCATCCTTGCTTCTTCCCAACACTTCATTGGTTTACATTCATCATCATGTTGAACCTATCCATAATGGCCTTGGGTCCCACTTCTACCTGAAGAGTTTTCCTTTGAATACTCCCACCTAATCGCTGGGGCATTTTTTCATCTTCACCTTTCTCATACGCACGTGGCCTTATGCCCTTGTACATCCCATCTATCACTAGGGGCATCCACGCTTCCTCATCTTCTACATAGTTTCGTTTCAAAAAACTTTCAAAATGTTAGAAAATCAAAAAAAAACATTCAAATATGTTAGAAAAATAAAAAACATTCAAATATGTTAGAAAAATCAAAACATTCAAATATGTTTCAAAAACTAAAAAAAAATAAATCATCCTACAAAATGTCACTCTTTGGTTCTCACTTGTTCATGTGCGCGACTCACGATCATCTTGATCTACCTCCATCAACAAAAGCTAGGTTGCTTACTTTCATTGTACTGGGGCACAATGAGTTTCCTGGTACTATTTTGTAGTGCACATTGCTTTTTCATAGGACCGAAGTGTCCTCCATTATTCCCTTGCATGTATCCTTGCTTGGGGCACCATCATAACCCTTGTCATTAATTCACACAGGTCAGAATGAAGCTTGATAACAAAAACATTACATTATGTTTCTCTGTTAGGTTAGCTTGTTTACTTTCTCGTATTGCATTGCATTATGTATGTTGTATGGAGTTAGGCATCTTTTACTTTCTCGTATTGCATTGCATTTTGTATGTTGCATGGAGTTGGTGTTTTTAGCAATGGACATTTGTTCATATATGGCTTTTCATGTCATACTACACTTTTGTTCATTCTTTTTAATAAGGACCGATGATGAAGATCACTAGCAATATGATGAAAAATAAAGTTGTTTAAAAGGCATTGATGGATGTTAGCTCATTCCCCTTCCTCATACTCCTTTTCTTCTATATCCCCTTTCTTCTTCTTCACACTATTCTTTCTTCTGTTCTCTTTCTATCATCTTTTCGATCGTCAATCGAGTTCTTCTATCACCCCATCGACAATCGAGGGGGCATCCTCCATTCTACTCATTTTTCTTCTATCCCTTCAAAATTTTCTACTTGTTTATGCTTGTCTACTTTCTTTGAAGTGACGTCACTTACGCCACCTCAAAGAGGGGAAAATGTAGACACCTAAAATATGCTTACACTTAGCATTTCATCCAATTCAACTAATTAACAACACTTCGTTAATCAACCCTTCTTCGCTCCATTCTCGATGCCCATTCACGACACCTTCTCAATCGTATTCCTCCTATAATCAACTTATTTGGCTAATATCTCTCTTATTAGCTAAACATTCCTCCTTTCACCATTCAAAACCTCCCTAGTTCTCTCTAGACCACTTCTATTGGCTTCAGTAGGCTATCTATCAGTCACAATTGGTTATCCAAACCCTCCCAACTCTCAATGAGTCTCTAATCACTTGCTAATCAAGTTTAACTAGCCTAAACCCTAGTTAACTAGCCTAAACCAAGCTTAACTAAGCCTAAAGCATGTTTATCCTAATCTAATCTAAAAGTGCTTTTTGAGCTTTAGTCCCACATGCACCCAAATTTCAAACTCTTCCATTTGGAAAACTATAAATAGAAGGGTCACCCCTCCCTCTCAACCTTACACCTTGTTTTCATAACAAATCTCTCTCACATTTGGAGATATTGGCATTAGACCTCATTTGCATTAGCTAAGCTAATAGGCATTTGATCTTGGCTATCCTCCATTGTTGAAGCTCCTCCATCTTGCATCCATAACTTCATAGTAGGTTAGTAGGAGGGTATCTAACTTGGTCTTATAGCCATTTTAGAGAGACCTCTTCACCTCCATTGAAGAAACAACAAATCTAATTTGATTGCTCATAGGTTTAACTAGGTTCAATTTATGTTTTAAGTAATCATAGAGTAGTTAGAGATAAAATGATAGTGTTTTAGAGATGTGTGCCTACGACCCGTGTCATATTTGTTGGCATGCTTATACATGAGACCAATGAGGGTTCCCTATCATGTTTTACCAAATGGGGGAGTTCCTGAGGCTTGAGTTCCATGTATTCTGCATGAACTTCCACTCCTTCCCGAACTATCTTTCTCCACAATTCCATTTTCTCTGCAACCTCCCACTGCTTCTCTACCTCCCTCTCGTGTGCCTCATTATACTCAAGCCACCTTTCCTCTCTCTTCCTTTCTTCCACTAGGTATGCCATCCTTCACCAAACATGCTCCTGCCCCCGTGTGGTGGGGTTTAGTTAGCCATCAGTTTACTCTCCAAATTCAATGTTACCATCAGGATCTTGATCACCAAAGGGAATGCCTTGTAAGTAAGTTCCCCTTGGATATTGTAAAAACTAAAATTCAGCTACCTCTGGGCATGAATAAGTGGAAATTGAGTAATCCAAGATATAACTGTTCAAAACACCATGAAACCACAAATCCACAACGCAAGTCCAAATTAGATCAACATCATAAAGGGCCTGAAATTATTCTTACGTCCAGACAAGTGTGTGATACCTCCAATTCTTCTTAGATGCATAAGCAATCAGCCACTCATACAATTATACTAGAAAGATAGCAAAAAATCTCTCATATAAACTATCATATAGATTCTGTTCCACCCACACACATGTGTTAAACTCAGATCTAGTGTTGAACCACCATGTGTATTCTTCTTCCAGATCATGTATCCACTCCTCAACACTTGCTAAGGTCAACTGATATGTCTTCATCACAAACCATCTTGAAAAAAACTGAAAAATAGGTCTCAGCAAGAATGATTCAATGATGCAACCTAGAATTCACCAATATAAGCCTAGGCACACTAGCACATCACTCAACCTAGACTGAGCGCTCACTCGAAGCATGCAAAGGTAGCATGCCCCTCTTTAGGGTTATTATTTCAGGATGTTAACATGATGAAGACTTAAGGCATTCAGATCCATGACTAATATATCATTCTACAGCATGTTTAGATCTAGATCTAGAGAATAACAGACTTAAAAGATAACCATGATGAAATCAAGCATGTAATAGTGAACTATAACCATGATAACACCTTGATTCAGTCCATAATCTCCATTATATTAAATTTAGTAATACACAGAAGCTTCCTAATAATAACAGTAGTATACATTCATGCATGTGTCAGATCTGGCAGCCTAATATCACTATAACATAGTTCTCACACTCTCTCTATGCTTACATAGTTCAATACATATTTATAAGGGTGGGGACTTGCCCTTCACCTCTTATCTAATCCCAAAATAGGTCACATGCTATTATTAGCTACACAACGCTTACAATAATAGCCACACATACAAGTGTGCTAAAAATAGACATCTTCTAGTTAAATTTTAGTAGTAAATCTATTCTCAGCCTATATCCATGCAAAGCACTTCATATCCAATCCTCCAAAAATAGCCAATGCGTGTCACACAAGTCTCTAATCGGTTTGTGTGTTCGACACATTATCTCCAAAAATATCTCATCATCGTGAAAACGGTTAAGTCCCAAATCTTTCTCTGTCCTCGGTGCGTGATTCCTTTCCAACCCACCCGCACTTTTGAATGTGCTCGCTCTTCCGAAAAACCTTCGTATGCCCTTTGCTAAGTGCCATATTTTGATTGATCAATAATTTCCATTTTACAAACTTATCAAATAAGTGTTGAGAAGATGTATCTTAGTGGTTGCTATGCTTATGTGTCTTATTAACGCAAGGATTATGTAGCTTATCGAGTCTCTTATGTAAATTAATAGCCATAAGGCTTATGTAACTTAGTGGCTGCTAGGGTTATGTAGCTTAATATCCCCAGGTAGATGTAAGTTACTTGTCTGTTAGGATTATTTCACCTAGTAGGTGCTTTCATCATGTAAGTTAGTGGTCACTAGGCTTATGTAAGTTAGTGGCCACTAGGCTTATGTAAGTTAGCAACTACTAGGATTATGTAAGATAATAGCTACGAGAATTATGTAGGGGAATCAAATAATAACAAAATATAAATCCTAAAATAGTGAAGCTGAAATCCTAAAATTAGGATTTAGAAATTGGATTCCAATAGTGGAAAAATCAGAATCTAATAATAGTGTTATCGGAATCCAATAATAGCGAAATTGGAATCCAATAATAGGGAAATTGGAATCCAATTATAGCGAAATCAAAATCCAATAATAGCAAAATTGGAACTCGAATAAGTCCAATAATGACAATATTGGAATCTAATATTGCTACTAATGGATTCCAATAATAGTAATAATGGAATCTAGTATAAAAAAATAGAATCCATTATATGAAAAAGGAGATGGATTTCTTCCAAAACATGTAATCTTGAGTCTAAATTTACTAGAATATGTCCCGATTTAGTAAAATAAGTGTTCTACTAAGTGGATTGCATTATGTGAACCTGAGATGATTACATTTTCTTTCAATTTTTAACCTTTCCAACTCTGAATATCTCGTTAAAAATGTATTTCCTTCTACATCTACTCGATTTTCAATCAACATCCTTCTTGTCAAGTATCCAAGTTCCATACTTATTACATCACTACCACTCTTATTAGCATACTCAATTTTTGAATTTGGAATTGGATCCAAACTTTAGTGTTTGAGCTCCATGATGATAAAGGAGGGTGAGATGAATGGGAGATGATTGAGTGTGCAAATTTTGACCATAATCCCAACTCATGTTTTTTTTTTTATAAATCCAACTCCAAGATGTCATTTTTAGTAAGTATCTCAATTTAGCACTTTTGAATGTTCTTGATATGCAAGGAGCAATGACAACTTAGAGAATGAACTATCATGGAACTTACTATTTATAGACTATGAATCTTGGTAATACTTACTATTTTTAGAAGTGGGTATTTTGGGTGTCGGAATGAGATGAGAGTGATCTCAAAAGTTTCATAATTTTGCAAGGATGCTCGACCCTGAATTTTAGATGATTATCTCTTCTAAATTAGTGGAAAAGTGAGAGTTTCATCGAATAGGGAAGAATAATGAGGGAAAACTCGGTATTTTTAGTAAGTCTAATTTCAAGATGTCTATTTGTAGTAAGTATATCTATTTAGTAATTGTGAGTGTTCTTGATATGTAAGGAATAGTGGAGAATTAGAGAATGAACTATTGTGGAACTTATTATTATATAGACTATGAATCTTTGTAATACTTACTAGTTTAAGAATTGGGTCTTCCTAGTGTCCGAATGAGATGAGAGTGGTCTCAAAAGTTTCGTAATTTTACAAGGATGATCTAATTTGAATTTTAGATGATTATCCATCCAAAATAGTGGGAAAGTGAGAATTTCATCAAGAGGGAATACTACTAAGGGAAAAATGAGTCCTCCATATCTTCAACAAAATTACACCTCATCACATAAGAAATGGATCGGATAAAATAAAATTTTACGAGAACATTTATTCCAAATTTCAGACAATTAGGCTTGTTTGATCACTAGGAAAATGTAAATTTCATCAAGGAAGGAAATATATTGAGATAAATCTCAGTCCTCCACATCCATAAAATTAATCAACTAAATGATGTATGAAATAATTTAGATGAAATTCAATTTTATGAGGATCATATGCTCCAAAGTTCGGAAATTTTGTTCATTGAGTCATCAAGAAATGTAAATATATTTTAAACTATTATTAGAAAATTGAGTTCATGGATGGAAAATTATTTCTAAAATGGAAGAATAATCATGCCATGTTAGACTCCAAGTGATGGATCATGTGAAATTCATTTACAAGAGGAGCACTTTGGAAAGGTTTCACGAGATATCAAAGTGCGGGTTTATGGAGTTATGAGAATTTTTTTTTGGGGCATGGAGGTATTTGACATATGTTCAGTAGTATAACAAAAATAAAATGAGATTTGGTGGGGTATGAAGCTTTGAAACTCAATTTTTTGAAGTTTTTAAACACGATGCCTTTTTTAATCTTACTTACACACCTTAACTCATGCTTGATGTAAATAGGCTTAACCATGGTTGAATGAGGGTTGATGTGGAGAGAGGGAGCATATTTTTGTGTCCCCGTGTCCATTTTTATGTTGGAAAAATGTGAGGGGATATGAAAATGCACCATACATCATGGAAACATGAGGGAAGTAAAAATATTTTGAGCAGGATGCAAGTTTGATGTTTCCTATTGGCGACGGTTGTATTTTCGAAGTCGTAGAGAGAGACCTCAATGGGGAGAGAAATTTTGTGTCCCTAATATCCCTTTTCAAACTAAATAAAATATAAGGTTGAAAAAAATTCTCCAAAATCCACCACGGGGTCTTGCAAACATGAGAAGGGGGCTATATTTGACTAGATTTGAGTTTGTACCTCTAACACTCCCAACACTTGAAGTTGATGTTTTTAAGTGATGAAAACTTGCAAAAGGAAGGGGGAATTTTTTTCCCCCATGTCCCTTTTCTCATTTTTGAAAATCCAAGGGGACATCACATTCTGCAAAATGCACCAAGGGGGACTTCATCATGAGAAAGTGGTCTATTTTATCATTGTGCTCAACTAACCACTTAAGTCATAAGTGTTTTGTGAAAAAAATGTAACATACATAGTGGGAGAAAATTTTTATGTCCCCTATGTACATTTTCACACTGGGTACAAGTACAAGGGAACACATAACCTTGAAAGTTTCCCCAAGCCTTTAAGTGATGTTGACATCATCATCCCAACACAAAACTAGAACATGCGCACCTACCTTTTTGTCCCGGAGAAAAAGTTAGAGTTTAGAGGTGAAATATTATATGATTTTGACTCTAATGCATCCATTGAGTTCATTCATACCAATTTAAATACTTGATTCATCTTTTAATTTTTTTGTCACCATTCACCTTTTTAACATGAAGGATCATCTACGGTGACTTGAGATATCAAAAAGATTTGGAAGACTACAAAAAAATGAGTTTTCCACCATGTGTATAATTCCAAGAGATTTAAATTATCTTATGAAATTATAAATCCTCATGGAACTCCCAAAATCATGAAAACATCGTGTCTTTATTTGTTGGAGGCTTTGTTCCCTATGCCCAAAATGACTCGGTTTTACTTAACGAGTTCCCGAAATCAATTATCTCCAAAGAGTTTGCTTAAACGACCTTGGATAACTTCATTTATATCTTACAAAACTCCTAGATGGGTTGAGTTTGTTTTTCATCTTCGGAGGATGTCCTAATGCTGAAAATGGCTAAAATAACCAATTTAGTGCTTTAGAGAGCATTGTTAATTTGTTCCACCTTGGAGCTTACTACCACAATGATATCAGCTTGGATCCATTCCCTTACACATAAAACACACTTGAAAACCATGTTTAGATAGAATGAGGATGAAATAGAATGAGAGGGGTTACATGAGTGATGGGATGGATAGAGGAAGGGTTCACGATGACCAAGGAAGATGTGTTCAAATGGCGGGTTGAGTTGTCATGAAAAATAAATTCAAATTTTCATGTTAGGAATTTTACATGACAATTTGTTTTGCATATTAATTTATAATTATTTTTATTCCATATTACTTAGTTGAGGTGGAGGTCACTACGCTAGTTGTATGCCATATAACAATGAGATATAACATCTAACAACAAGATTTTTTTTTTGTTTATTAGTCAATGCAATTTTAAAATGGTTAAAATGCAAATGCATGTTTAAAAATATGCCTCAAAACCTATCTAACATCGGAAACAAGTCATAACAATTATAAAATAGATGTCGAAAAACATCTTAAAAAATAAAATTGACTTTCAAACATGGATCGAGAGGGAAGTTCATGAGCTACCTCTCCAATGAAGAAATTGTTGACATCCCATGAAAAAACACTTGCGACAAAGAATGAGACCATCACCATAACAACAAGAAAATGAAGGTCATCAACAATGGTAAACATAAAATAACATAAAATTCACACATAGACCTAACTAGAGAGATTGAATTGTGCTTTGGTTTTCCACCTCAATGATTTAAATCCTATTTATCCTCCTTGAAAGCATATTTTCATCAAGGTTTTAATACCAAAGAAGTTGGGAAGATAAATTGGCTAGTGATTCCAAATTATCATGTAAGTGCCATAAAATTTTTCATTCCATTATATTTCTCAGCACTAAATAACCCTAATATGTATCTCAACATTAAGTTTGTGCATTGTGTAATTGAAGAGTTTTCTATCAAGTTTCAATCAGAAAATAAATAAAAAGGAAATAAGATCCGCGAAGTGGAAAGTTCCTTCCTATGCGGTAGGAGATGGGTGGGTGGAAATTAGATGATGATATGCCAAATGTGACACAGAAATTTGTAGGGATAAAGAAAATATTTTAGGGTGAATTTTTTGAAGATTATTTTTTGTCAAATATTCTACCAAAATGTATATGTAAGTGACCCACTTTCCATGTAATTCAATTGACAAGTGTAAATCCTTTGATCGACTGTCATTGTCACAGGTGTCTCTCTCCCCTTAAGATGAGCTCTCACCTCCCAAGAAATTTCCTCTAGCTTTTTTATCTTATGCGAACATGGAGAACATGGAGAACAACACAACCTTAACATCCTTTCCGACATGTCTTTTCCTTGTAATAAAATAAAAGAACTTTTTTGAGGTTCAAAGGTGTTAACTAGTCTCAAAACCCAAGTAAACATTATAATTTAGCATTGTTTGGATAGTGCAACGAATACCGTGCACCCAAAATCACTTAAACATAATGTTAAGGGAACCGTGCTAGAATGAGCTCACAATAGCTGTCCTAATATCTCCTTATTTTTCTATGCACAAATTGATTGATCTGGATCTGTATTGTTTCTAAAGTAGGTTGAGTTACCTCATGTAAGAAAAAGGATTGAGTTTAGGGGTGCTTTAATTGGGTCTAATATTTATTTAGTATGGATTTTTTCTTACTCTGCTCCTAAGAACCTATACCATGTGTACTGTAACCTTTACTCGTGGGATTTTTTTCTTCCTACATATCATTTATTTTGAGTTTTATTAATTAAGGGTTTAGAAGTGTTTTTTTTTCCTACTCCCACATTTCTCTCTTCAAGATTTTCCTGTTTCACTCTCCCTCTATGTGAGACCCTTTGTTTTCCATCCTCCTCACTATGTAGAGAGGAATTTTCAAGGAATGCGTTGACTACTGGGAACAAAGATTTTGTGGAAAAATTCCTTGAATGGTCTCTAAGACTTTGAGATTACCTCCCTAGGCATGTTCTTCGGTATGTAATATTCACATGATCTAAACATTATGGGTTCGTGGTCGTGGTAGAAATAGAATGGTTTGTTGACATAACCTCACAATATTGAAAAGTTCTTACAAGATATGTTGGATATCTCAAGGAAACTATATTACTACCATCTCCATGCCTATTAAACTAGTGGTACTTGTATGGAAATTTTTGATAGAAAAAGATGCACAAATAGGTTGTTGAAAATGCCTTAGAACCATAACACAAATGAAATTGGAAGGTGTAAATCCCAAAATCCAAAATATTAGCCAACACTCTCATCTGTGCCATATAGGAGAAGTTTTTACAGGGGGTTTCTTTTTCCTATGTTGGCGAAAAACACCCTATTGGACATGAAGGAAAGATGTGGGTGCATACACTAGGCAAGTGACCTTAGTTTCTTGTGTGTGTGTGTGTGTGTGTGTGTGTGTGTGTGTGTGAGAGAGAGAGAGAGAGAGAGAGAGAGAGAGAGAGAGAGAGAGAGAGAGAGAGAGAGAGAGAGAGAGAGAGAGAGAGAGAGAGAGAGATGTTTCTTCAAAAATGATTTTTAGAAACTACCTTGGGTCAAATACGGTGCCTCGATCTAAAGAAAATAAGTCCCACAAAGCATCTTGCACCTAGCTCAACCATCTCTTTATACTGACATCTTTGAAAAAAAAGCCGACTACGAAAGGCATGTGCATTTTTGGTTGTCTCTTGTGGAACCGGTGAATGGAAGGGAGCCAAGGATAGGCTCAAAGTTAGCTTGAAAAAATTCCTATATGAGATGCCTATTGATGGATTAAGTTTTGGTCAGTTAATTTATTGGTTCTCCAATCGGAAGCCTCAAGACATATGTTTAGCTAGGTCATAAAATTTTTAGTGACGTAAAGTGAGGATGGATGAGAAAGCCCACAAATTATTTTAGGGATTCCTGAAGTTGATGCGATCTTGTCAAATGTGAGGATCACAATTTTTGTGTAAAAAGTATGATTTTAACCTTTTCACTTGCATTAAATTTTGCTTCATTATTTCCAGATTTTTGAAAATTAAATTCTGAATTACAGGGAGCATAATTCCAACAAATGAAAAAATATTTCCATGATGTGAACTCTCAAAACATAGACTAAAAAAAACAAAACTTTGATATTGAAAGCTATGTGCCTAAAGCATCACACCCAAATGTACCACAAAAAAACTCTTTGCATGACCCCTGGTGACATGGAAAAACTTAAGGAACCTTAACTGAGTAGTTTGAAATTATTTAACACACTTGAAAGTCGTATTCCTAAACCCTCTTAGCTTATCAGTCACTTATAGTTACATGGTTGTTGCTTAGCTTGAGTGAAATTGAAAACCACTTCCTCCTATCCCTAGAACTCCAACAAGAGAATCGTAACCCATCTACATTTCAATGAAAACACCTTCATAGAATAGTTTTACAAGTGAGTTTTGGGGCCCACTAGTCCTTGCACGATAAGAGTTGTTGTTGCAATTATGACAAATGTCCATAGAGTTTCTCTTGTAACATGAGTTGTGATCTTTAAAATAAACCTTTTTTAGACACGATGAATTCTATGTATATGGGAGAGTACACTTTGGAATCATTAATTTTTTTCAATCTTAAAACAAGTGTTTTTAAGGCCTAAGTTGTGAGTACTTTAGATGTTTCGGCCTATATGCATCAAAATTGCAACTTTAGCTAAACACACCTTCTAAGGGTTATGTTGTCTCTCCTAACTAACCGTGGAACCTTGTACATATCATTTCCACACTTTATAGAGTATGAATTGATCAAATTATTATATGAATTCTTTTTGGGAAATTATGATGTTTCTCTCTCTTCCCTTTTCTCTTTCTAGAAGTAACTCTGATATTTTGACTAGTTCTAAAAATGTAAATGAGTTATAAATGTTCATGGGTTGGAAATGAAATGAAAATTTGATAATGTATGTGATTATGATATGATGAATATAAAGGAAAATGAAATCCAAACTTTCTCTCTCTAGAGATAATTATGAAAATATTGATTGGGTTTTGAAAATACAAATGGGTCAAAATGTATATGAGTTGAAATGAAATGAAAATTGGATACGAGATGTTACAATGATTTGAAAAGAAAATGAATCCTATATTTTCTTCCTCCTTCTTACTCTTCTCTCTCTCTCTCTCTCTCTCTCCTATCTCTATCTCTCTCTCTCTCTATTGTTTGTTTAGATTCTTTGAAATGATGGATGTGTTGAATTAATGCTTTGTGAGTGTAGGGGATTTCCATACTCAATCCTAGGACTGACACAACATTGGTTGTAGGTACTTTGAACAAGAGGAATTTTCTGGATGTGATATGTTGTAATTAATGAGTTGTCATTGTAAAGTTATATTCATCTTGCAATACATGTATTACCATAGAATAATGATATGTATTATTGTTTGAAGAATTTTTCTTGGTATATTTTGAAAAGAGAATACCAATGTGGCTATATTTTATAGTGTCAAATTGGATGTGAAGTTGTACTCAATGTTGTACCTATGTTATAAAGATATCAAACTAATATTTTGCTATGTTAATTATTGGTATATTTCCTTAACACCCACAATGCTAGGTAGAATATCCTCTCATCAAAACTAAAAAAATTAAAAGAACAAGTTACAATACCTATTTTCATTCCTCCCTCATTTGAGTCTTTTTCCAAGGTATAAAACATTGATCGTGTTAATAAAATACTCTAACCTCACTAATCATCTTCTTGTTTCACACCTAAGGCATCTTATTAAGGACCATTTCCTTGATATTTTATGATGTGGTGCATTTATGTTGTGAAACCTATCATATTGGGACAAGTGAGGTGATCATGTCTAGGTGTTACAGGTATGACCATATCTTGAATAAGTTTAACCCTCTTATGTGTAATTTCCCTTAGTACCCTAGTGGGTGGCCAAAGCCTTGCAAGATAATTGGTGGTTGTACCTACAATTGATCTCTTGTGAGATCTAAATTATGTGAGTGGAGACTACATTTTGAATTACTTGCATATTTACCCAACAATTGAAATAGGTCCTTAGGAGGATTTTGTAATGCATAAGATTGTTTGGGATATCTCTCTTTCAATATACACTTATACTTCCATGTCCAAGAGCATTGAAATGAGTTGTCTTGTGTGAGGTTGTACTCCTTGTAGTCTTAAATTCCTCAGTGTTATGTAAGTGTTATAGGAATTACATTTGTTCCAAAATGATGTTAATACAGGACCAAAGTAATCATGTAAATGTAGTTGGTAAAAGGGTAAATAAGATTAAACTAAGAAATGACCGCTATGAAAAATAGAATGCCATTGAACGATGTTAAACCAACTAAAATGTCAAATGTGATCATAAAATGAATGTAATAAAGTAGAGCTTCATGACTAATACAACAACCTAATAAATCAAAAAAACCAAATATGATACATGATCACATTCTTTGTTTTCATGAATGTGGATTAAACAACAATTTTAATGATCTAATAAAATGTAGCCTTGAGAATGGGATAACTTCAGCTATAGCCAAGGTCTTGCAAGTTAAGGAAATTTCACTCTAGTTGGACTTGTAAAAGTTAGTAGAACCCTTGGCGTAGATAGGAATATATTAAACCTAGGATCACTCAGGAAGTAGAATTTATGGTTGAAACATGTAATTAACCCGTTGCTATTAGGAGTAAATCCTTAAGATGATGAAACAAAAGTAGTTTGAAATGTGAAATTCATCACTTAAATTCAAAGAAAAATCTCTATAATGGGAACACAGGTGTAATGTACCCTTCCATGCGTAATATGATTGTGAAAATATGAATTCCTAATTGGAGCAATGGATTGTGAATCAAGAATGATACAACTTAATTAGTTAACCTACATAGTTGGTTGTAATAACTTGAAGATGAAAATAATGTATTGTTAGTATTAAACAATGTTATGAAATGAACTTGGGATAAGTTTTATATTGATCTAGTAACCTTCCTTTTTCTTTCTATGAATTTTCCTCCTTGTATGAGAGTATTTTTCCAAACCAAGTAAACATGGCTCTCTCAAACAAATCCTTAAGTCAAATATTAGAAGACACATGTGTGTATATACATTCCTAATCACAATCATGCTATATAAAGTTATTTCCACAAGAGAAACAAGTGAATTCTAAAGGAACCACTATAGGTGAAATGTTAAACAAAAACATGCAGACCTAGTTGTAAAGGAACGAAGGGTCCCATGTTATGTGTTCTTTAGAAAATTATATTCAACTAATAAAAATAGGATTGTAATAAATATTTCACCATGAACAATGATGTGTTGTGGGAAATGCCTATGAGTAAGTGTATATTATAGTGGGTTTTGTTGTACTTTGTCATTTTTGGAAATGTGGATTTGATGTGCATCATGTGTTTCATGTTATATATGTGGGTCCATGGTTATGAAAATGTCTCATGTGTTATACATTATCCTAAGTGATCCTATGTGATGTTATGTATCAAGAAATGTAAGCCAAAAAAATTATCTTGTTATTATGTGTGTTGTATTTGTGTGTGTAAAATGTGGGCATTACATATGGTATCAGAGTGGAGGTTCATGCTCTCGAACCTCTGGGATAGATTGGAGTTGTGATGATCTTGAATGGTGGTGGTGGAGATGGGAAGAGTAATGTGATATATGTTGTGATGTGAACAATGTTGTAATTGTGATATTATGAATACACGTGTTGTGTATGTCACTTAGTGTGTATTCATTATCATATTGTTGTTATTATGATGAGAGTATTCAATCTCCTTTTCATGGATTCAATGAGGAGTTTAATGTGTGATGTACCACCTGGTTGTGTGTGAAAATAATGTTATTGTAGATTACAGAGTGTTGGAGTGTTTTGGTTATTTGGTGATATATAGGTGTGTTGATGTGTTGTATGAAAAAATTGGTATATAATGAATTGGATTGTATTGTGATGTCGCCACCATGTTGTGATGAATCGTGTGTATCACCATGTTGTATTGTAATTGACTATATGTTGTAATGTTATTCATTGTGTTCATCATACGTATAATTCATGTAATATGTGATGGTTCATGTCGTGAATTAGGGGCATATGGTGATTGTATGACCCCTATTGTACAATGCTTGCACTTTGGGTGCATTATGTGGAAACATGATGTATTGTAACTCGTGTGATGAACGATTGGGTTATAACTTGTATATATACCATGCATAAGATGTTATGGTTAATGTGCGTGAATCACCATCATGTTAGTAATGTAGTTATGTGTTATGTTGTGAAACTTACACTAACTAACCCTAAGGGAAGAAATTGGTAAAAAGTGTATGTTGGAGAGAGGAAATGAGTACTTATGACCAATCACTCAAGCCGAGTACGAGATAGGAGGTGGAGTCTTATATAGATTGGAAACCCACCTTTGTTTGTTCAGTTTATATGGAATATTGCCCAATGGGTACCATATTTATTATGTTACATAGACACCTTAGGCTTAGTAGATGACAACCTTTACCTTTTTCTCTCTCCTATGTGGTTTTCGTATGGATGACCTATGTGTACCTTAGCATCACTGTACCATTGACCAGTTACTCGAGATGAGTACAAGATAGGGAGTGGAGTATTACATAGATGAAAAACCACTTGTTCATTTGGTATACATGGCCACCATGTATATTGTGTTTCACGAACACCTTAGGCTCAGTGAATGGAAACCTATACACCCCCTCTCATACTATGTTGAGCCTTGTGGAAGTATGGAGGGATTATTCAGGAAGAGATGATGATAGTTATATTATTTGACATGTTATTTTACAAGTTGAGGCTTGATATTTGAGTTCCAACAACTTGATGAGTACCCCTTTGGTGGCCGTATAAGGCCACGTAGTGATTGTAATGTGTTATTTCTCTATACATATTTTATTTGTAAATTGATCATTATCTCTTTTCTTGTCAGAACCAATAGTTTTCTTGATTGATTTATTCTTATATTTTGGGAATATTATTTGGTTACTTGCACTAACATGTGGATTTTGTACTAAATTTGGCTATTTATCCTTTTGTTTTACTTAGTTTTAAAATTTCTTTTCAAGTTTAAATTTTTTTATAGCCTAGCCTAATGCTTGATTTTTTTCCACTTAGCATTTGAAACAGATTGTTATGTTGGTTCAAATGTTGTAATGTATTGGAATAGGTTTATGGGATTAGTCATGGAGTGGTTGGACCTATGGAACCACTTCATTGTATGGGTACACCTAGGGGGTCATAACACCATGTACTTTTTTAACTATAGGTCACTACACCACTTGGGTGGGGGTGACGGGGCTCTATATGACCAAGGGCATAGGGTGACATGACCTCATTTAATGGAGAAAGAAGATGGGGTTACGTGGTTGAGTGACCCGATATTATTTATGGGGCTCTATGGTTGAGTGACCCGATATTATTTATGGGGATCTATGGTTAAGTGACCCGATATTCTTGATGGGGCTCTATGGTTGAGTGACCCGATATGGAGAAATAAGGAGATGGGGCTCTATGGTTGAGTGACTGGCTTGGTTTTGGAACTATGATTCTTTCTCTTTGGGAGGTATATGGAGTTGTTTTGTGATGCTTTGGGAGGTATATGGAGTTGATTTGTGATTCTTTGGGAGATATATGGAGTTGTTTCATGATGTTTTGTGATGTGTGGAGTTGGTGTTATGAGTTATGTGTACTCTTGTGAGTCTTGTTAGGCATTGTTATGATTGAGGTTTGACACTCCTCTTGGTTGGTATGTACTATTGGATCTTGTCCCTACACTGTGTGGGTATAGTCATGGTTTTTAGGTCATGTGATACTAGTTGTATATGTATCAGCATGATGATTCTATTTTTCAGTCACATGTGTGTGTTGGATTTATGCCTATGACATAATTGTTGGAAATTATTCGTTATGTGGACTACTTGTTGTCTTTCCATGGTGGAATTAGATGTCTTGTGATGTGATACAGTCGTGAAATTATGTAGCAATATCTCTCATGGTTCATTTGTGCCATGTTGAGTTTTGTTTGACATCTTGAGGCCAATTTACTTTTGTCACACCGATGAACATAGGAAAATTGAATATATATATATATATATATATATATATATATATATATATATATATATATATATATATATATAAAGGAATACTAAGAGTTTGAGATTAAGAAATATTTGTAAAGGAAAATAATAATTGAGTAATAAAGTAAAAGATTAACTAGGTAATGAAAACTAGAATTACCGATCTTCATAGAACATTTAAAATTTAAGAAATTGTTAAACCTTCTTGACTTCATTATGGCCGTGTTCTAATGAGAAAGATCTTATCCCTTGAAAAATCTTGTCATCATTAGATTTTCTTAATTTCTTATTTCTTTTGCTACCTTCGCATTATGTCGCATTGAGGAAGATGCTCTTCTATGGTGAGGGAGATGAAGTGCCCCACTTTCCACGTAATTCAATTGACAAGAGTAAAGTTTGATTGCACTGTCATTTTTAGCATACCTCTCCCCTCAATCTGAGCTCTCACCTCCAAAGAAATGTCCTCCAACTTTTTCAGCTTCTACAGAACATGGAGAACAACACATCCTTAATGTCCTTTCTGACCTATCTTTTCCTTGCAATAAAATACAAGCACTTTGTTTGAGGTCAAAGGTGTTAAACAGGTTTGAAAATAAGTTAACATTGTAATTTAGAGGTGTTTGGATAGTGCGGAAAATACAAGACACCCAAAATCACTTAAACAAAATGTTACAGGGAACCGTACTAGACAGAGTTGTGTCGGTAGTCATCCTAATATCTCTTGGTTTTTTCTATGCACAAATTGATTGATCTAGATTTGTATTTTTCTTGAAGTAGGTTGAGTTACCTTAGAAAAGAAAGGAAACTTCTACTACCACTTTGGTTTGTTGTTGTTTGTAGAAGAGAAGAAGAGAATTGATTTTAGGGGCACTTCAATTGGGTCTAAAATTTAGTTCTATGGATTTTGCTTCCTCTGCTCCTAACCACCTATGCCATGTGCACTATAACCTTTACTTTGTGAAATTATTTCTTGCTACATATATTTTATTTGGAGGATTTTTATTAATTAAGGGATTATAAGTGCTTTTTTTCCTACTCCCACATTTTTCTCTTCAAGATTTTTCTGTTTCACTCTCCCTCTGCATGAGATCATCTTTGTCCATCCTCAACACTATGTAGAGAGGTGTTTTCAAGGAATGCGTTGACTACTGGGTGCATATATTTTGTGAAAAAATGCCTTGAATGGTGTCTAAGACTTTGAGATAACCTCCCTTGGCATGTTCTTCAAGATGTAATATTTACATGATCTACACATTATGGCTTCATGGTCGGGGTAATAACAAAATGTTTTGTTGACATAGCCTTGCAATATTGAACAACTCTTACAGGCTATGCTGGATATCTCAAGGAAAATTTATTACTACCATCTTCATGTTAATTAAACATGTGGTACTTGTATGGAAATATTTTGATAGAAAATATGCACAAGCGGTTTCTTGAAAATGACATGGACCCATAACACAAATGACATTGGAAGGTGTAAATACCAAAATCCAAAACCTTAGCCAACACTTTCAGTCATGCCATATAATATATATTTTTTAAAGGGGGATTATTTTTTTAATTTTGGAAGCAAACACCCTATTGGGCATGAAGGAGAGATGTGGGTCCATACACTAGGCAAGTGACCTGATTTATTAATGGAGGATAGAGAGAGTATGGTTTTGTGGAGAATGTTAATTACAAGGTCCTCACAAAATGAGTTTATTAGAAATTACTTGTTGACAATGTTTGCACTTATGCAAAAATGACCAACTCGAAACTTTGTTACAATGGATAGCATGGGTGAAGTATACCTAAGCTAGGGGAGGTTCTTTTAGAAAATATTATTACTATTGAATTAATTAATGATTACATGAAATCTACATCTATGTGTGCTATTGCAAAACATAATAGATCACATAGCCTACAATTTCATGGCATCTTCAACAAAAAGAACACAAAGCCCAAGGACAGTTGTGTTTCCTTGATGAAGACACCAAATTGTAGAATAGATGAAGTGTTAGGTTTTGAAGCAGCAATCATGACTGCAGATTATAGAAATCAGAGTTCATTACTTTGGATGTTACAGGTATTCGTTAATTTTTTTTCCTTAATGATTAAGACATTCAATTATATTATTGGGTTGTTTAGTTCATCATACTAATCCATACCGAAAGTAAAATGCGAAAGAAATACACAACTCAATTTCACAAATCAATGTTTTATTCATAAGGAATTTCAAAATGTTCCCACACAAGTCATGGATGTAACTGGAAAGTAAAGTACAACTACGAGGTAAGAGGTACACATGCATGAAAGATAAAATAAAAGAATATGAGTGAAACCATCATTGCCTTGGTGTTTATCCTTCGGTTGATGCATCCTCATCTTTTTTGTTCCTCTTCATCTTCATTGCTGAAAGCACTATACCTAAAAACAGAAATGAGAAACTATCGCTTAAGAGCTCGAGTTTAATCCTTATTCCTATACTATCCTAATTCGTCCACATGGATCTCTTAATAACAGGAGATATAGATTACTTGAGGATCAAACTACATACATGATTTACTCACTCAGAAAGAAGGAGAGAGAAGAAAAGAAAACCATAGACATAAGAGAGGCCAAAAGCCTAAATATTTTCTAACTATTTTCTCAAGTGTGTAGGTAGTGCAGTTGTAGCCAAGAAGAAATAAATCATATCTTATAGTCCTCACTATAGATAAAGATTGCAGAGTTCAATAAATTATATCCTATGGTACATGAAGCAGATGAGTCATAAGTACATGCTGGAATGAAGGAAGAATGCAACTCAAAGGTGAAGTAGAAAAGGATCATATTTTGAAGGTTGAAGTTAACTGAAAAGAGAAGATTACAACTGAAACAAAATGAGAAGGAAATCTAGGAAAATTTTGATAGGGCTTCGCCATGTAAAATGGACATTTACAACTTTCCATCATGCTGTTTTTAACTAATACATGCTTTAAAAGTTGTATGTAAATCAAATAAGTGATACGAGAAGTAGAAAAGCATGCCATGATCAAGATAATAGTTATTATGTTTTAGTTTCCAACAACAAATCAACTTCAATAGAAAAGTGATACATTTTGTATTCTAAATCAGAAAATACATCTATTACAACTGAAAAGGGATAAAA
This sequence comes from Taxus wallichiana var. yunnanensis, assembly GCA_018340775.1. Lineage (NCBI taxonomy): Eukaryota > Viridiplantae > Streptophyta > Pinopsida > Cupressales > Taxaceae > Taxus > Taxus wallichiana. The sequence continues at coordinate 98,340,402 of CM031233.1, read as the reverse complement.
GAAGGAAATCTGGGAAAATTTTGACAGGGATTCACCATGTAAAATGGACATTTACAAATTTCCATAATGATGTTTTTAACTAATACATGCTTTAAAAGCTGTATGTAAATCAAATAAGTGATACAGAGAAGCAGAAAAGCATGCCATGATCAAGATAATAGTTATTATGTTTCAGTTTCCAACAACAAATCAAATTCAATAGAAAAGTGATACATTCTGTATTTTGAATTAGAAAATACATCTATTACAACTGAAAAAGGATAAAAGAAGGAAATCTGGGAAAATTTTGATAGGGCTTCGCCATGTAAAATGGACATTTTAAATTTTCCAGCATGCATACTAAAGTTGTAATGAAGATCAAATGCAGTATTTAAGCAAAAGAAATGGGAACTATACTTTCAGTCATCAAACTAAAGGACTTTGGAGCATTCATTATAGCTTAACAACTAAAGGAAAATTAAGTTTCAAGACAATCTTACAAGTACAACCATTCTAGAAGTACAGTTTTCAAATAAAGCAAGTATCAAGTCCATAGAATGCTATAGTATTAGAGCTTCAGAGGCCAAAGATAGATTATGAAGCTCATCACAGTCACCAGAGTATTCAAATAAATGCAATTTCCTTCTACAAGCCAGATTTAATGGAAAATACTAGACCACAGTGTTCCAACAAAATGGGAATTGTATTTAACATTCAGAAGCTATAAGTATCAAGGATTCAAGTAAAAATTATGAGTATGTTATAACTATCATCTTCAAAATTAAAGAATGTAATAAAATGTTTAAGTATTGGAGTTTCCAAGACCAGAAGACAGTTATACTCAGCTCCTAAAAATGCCCAAACATATGGCTCAAACAAGGAATCAAAACCACACTCAAAATGACAAGGCCGAGCCTACCAGTTTTCTCAGAATCAAGGTCTAAAATAGAGAAGATCAAAAGGTTGCTTCACAGAATAAGGAAGACTTATGAGTTTTAAAAATACAATCCCATCTGCTTTGAAGTGAACAAAACTCAACAATTACAAGAAGTAACTCTCAGTCAAGAACAGAGTGGTATTCCTAATAATGGACAAAATTTCAAAGAAAACCCAAAAGCACGAGCAACCCAAAAATAGAGATAGAAGAACATGCAGGTTTCGAACTCATGGTCAAGTTTTGTTCCAATTTTTCAACATCAGCCAAGAATAGAATGAATCTAAGTGCAAAATGATTTGAAATCAGGGAAGAGTACATATCCAGGTCATTAATCAAAAACCCATTGATGGGTATCAGTAAATCAGAGATGGATCAAAGTATCAAAGGATAATACACAGATGGAGGAATGACTTACTCAAACAAAAGGGAAATGATGACCTTATCCATGCATGCTCATTATCGAGCTAAATATCAATTCCAGAATGCACATCCAGGCTAAATAGAGTTTCAAATTTTTCTTTCAAAAGTCAACATTCCCATTGAAAATCAATTTCAAGTTACAAATTCGAGAGAGAGAAAATTACAGTTTCTGGTTTTAATCACAAAACCCATTAATGGGTATCAAGAAATCAGAGTAACAAACAAAGAAATCACCATTTATAATCGAACAGTCAAAAATTTCAAGCAATTGAATGATGAAACAAGAAATCCATATGCCCATGAGAAGTTTCAAACTTGGGAGTCAAGCAGAAGAACCCAAAACGAGTTTTCAACTTGAAATCCCCAAAGGAACCACAAAATCCCAAAAATGCAAAGAAAAATGAGTATCAGTTTTGGAAGTTGAAATGATAAAGACCAATTAACAAAAAAACTCGGAAATCAAGAAGCTTACCATCCTCATCAAATAGTGATGCCAGTTACACAGAACCGAGCTCAGTAGAGGTCGACATGGTGGCCATTCTTTCATAAATCCAAATTAACAGAGCTCAAAAGGGACATAAATGGTGTCAACAAACCTCACTGAGTTCCAAAAACTCAGAAAACACATTCACAGTCGAACCGAAGCTCGAGGGTTACCCTAAAAAATGACGAGCATCATCTAAATTCACTCAAAAATTTCTAATAGAGCAAAAGACTAAATATATAAGATGCACGAAGATACAGAAACCAAAAAAACCTCAAAACCGAGCTTGAAGTTCACAAGAAAGACGCGGCCATGACCTCAATCCTTCACCTTGAAATCTCGGACCAAGAAATCAAAGACCTCATAAAGTACACAGAGCTTGAAGTTCACGACAATGGCAGAAAAACCCATGACTACCTTGTTCAAAAACTCGGATAGAGTAAAAACACAAAATATATAGATGCTCAAAGGCTAAGAAGGCTGAAAAATGGATTGATCCGAGCTTCAAATTCTTCAAGAATGAAAAGTACTAATTTTTTTCTAGGCTTCACCGTAGGCCCGAATCCAAAATGAAGTGATCATTAGGGTCAAGTGATCTTTACCACGCAAACTTGAGAGACGAGTTAAATGAAACCATAACCACGAGTCAAATATCGATGAATTGAGATTTAATGTATCAGATATCAATGATTGGAAACTGATCAACAAAGTTCAATGTAAATCACCATGGTCACATTAATAGCTACCACATTAAATGCTAGGTCGAAACCCTAACTAAGGGTCAGAAAAATCAACAGCCACGAATCAAAAGTACAGAGATCAACGACTTGAATCAAGGCACCAACTTTCAAAGCAAACCACCAGGGTTACAGTTAACTCAACCCGAGTTATATGCCACCAAAAAAACATATGGATGGGTGATTCATGGTCAAGTGGGGGCCAAGTTCATGTTTAAAACCAAAATCATTACATAATTGACTTTTAAAAGTCTAACCATAGTCTATGTCCCAAATGATCAAAGGGGGCCGACAACCATGCATATCAATAATGATCACCGAAAAGGTAAAGTATAACCTTATTCTAATCAAATGCAAAAGGGGGCCGACAACTATATAATTCCATGATAATAAAAAGGGTGTGGCATACCTTATAATATGCCTAAGTCCATAAAGGTGGTAAAATGTAACATGGTGCCCCTTTTAAAACAAAGTGCCCTTGTATTATTTCAAAACACAATAATTTTCTAAGTCCACAAGAGTGGCCAAACCCAATGAATACAAGTGCTCACAATCATAGGTGGTCCCCACTAGTGGGAAGGTTGGAGATGATTCACAATGTGTTATCCATGTGACCACAAGAAGATAGAACAAGTGTCAACATAAAAAACAAAGGTGATCCCAATCAGGATAGATGTTTGGATGAATTATTTTGCAAAGTATTGCAAATAATGTAATTAATTTTTCTCACTCACAGGGAGATAGATTTTGCATGTGCATCTAAGGAGGCAAGTGGATCAGAATGACAGATGTCACATCAGGCACAAGAAGACAAATTTGCATGCACAAGGAAGGAGACTTGCTCATTAAGAAAGATTTATTATTAGCAAATTATTCACTCATGCTTTTCTTAAAAATAGAATAGTCAACTGTAGTTTGACTGTATGTAATCAAAGGCTATTAATGCCTCTTTGTATTAGTTTACTTTATTTTTATTCCTTTATTTATTATTAAATAAAGGATAAAATTAGAATGCATGGGCGAGTACAACCTTAGTCTATTTTTAGGAAGGGTGGGTGAATCAATTTTGCTATATATTGTGTGCCTTAGCAAAGCACGGGGAGGATTTTTTAGATATAGGAGTGTTGAAGCAATTTTCTGCCAGTTTTTCCCTTTGAATGTGAAGTATTTTCTGCCTTTCCAATTATTTGTAGTCTTGTGTATGTTTCCATTAATCTTTTGAATTTGAATTCCCTGATTAATCATCTTACCTTGTTGAAAATTCAGTAATTTCTGCAAGATATTAATGTGTATGTGTAACTTAGCAGTATTGTTGTGATTTTATCCCTCGGTTTATCAAAGTGTTTATCCTTAATTATTTTCAAAAATTGTTGGCATGTACATCAAAATTTCATTCCATATCAATTGTGCATGTACTCAGTCAAAGACCTCATACAAGTTTGGTGTATCAACTCGGTTTTAGTTTCATTTTTACAATCATCATTTACCCTTAAACACCAAAAAATCAGTTTAGGATACATCAATAAGGAACTGGCCTTGATAATCAAGACTCACCTCAAAATAGGTATACTCACAGACCTGAGGTGTTTCCATTGTATATATGAAAGAGAGATAAAATTTGCAATCTTAGAACACCTGACCATCTCTCTATAGGGTGCACTTTCGAGAGATAACACTACCTTAGGTCGAATACGGTGCCTCGATCCGGATAAAATACGTCCCACAAAACATCTTGTGCCTAGCTCAATGATCTCTTTGTAATGACATATTCACAAATAGATTGACACCGAAAGGCATGTGTATTTTTGGTTGTCTCTTGTGGACCCAGTGAATGGAAGGGAGTCGAGGATACGCTCACAATTCACTTGACGAAATTCTTATATGAGATGCCTACTAATGGATTAAGTTCTGGTCAAGTCAATTTATTTGTTCTCCAGTCAAAATCCTCGAGACATGTGTTTAGTTGGGTCATAAATTTTTAGTGATGAAAAACTAGGACTGATTAGAAAGCCCACCAATTGTTGCGAGGATTCTGAAGGCCGATGCAGTCTCATCAAATGTAGCGATCGTGATTTTTACGTAAAAAGGTATGGTTTTCCCCTTTTCGCTTGCATTAAATTTTGCTTCATCATTTCTATATTTTTAAAATTAAATGTTGAATGATAGGGAGCATAATTACAAAAAATGACAAAATATTTCCTTGACGTGAACTCTCAAAACATCAACAATAAAAAAAACAAAACAAAACTCGATAATGAAAGCTAAACACCTAGAGTGTCACACCGTAATGTACCAAAAATGAAAACTCTTTGCATGACCCTTGGTGACATGGAACACCTTAGGGAACATTTACCAAGTTATTTGAAATTATTTAATGCACTTGCAAGTCATATTCCTAATCCCTCTTAGCTTATCAATCACTTATAGTGACATGGTTGTCACTTAGCTTGAGTGAAACTAAAAAGCACTTCCTCCTATCCCTAGACCACCAATAAGAGAATCCTAATCCATATGCATTTTAATGAAAATGCCTTCATTGAATAGTTTTGCAGGTGGTTTTGGGGGGCCCAATGGTCATTGAGTGATAAGAGTTGTTGTCACAATTATGGCAATGGCCTTGGAGTTCCTCTTGTAGCGAGCTCTGCTCTTTGTAATAAACATCTATTAGACACGATGAATTATATGTATATGGGAGAGTACATAAGAATCATCAAATTTTGCGTTTAACCTTAAAATGAGTGTTTTTAAGGCCCAAGTTGTGATAACTTTAGACGTTTTGGCCGTGCACCAAAATTACAACTTTAGCTAAACACACCTTCTAAGGCTTCTATTGACTCCTAACTAACCATGGAACCTTGTACATATCATTTCCAAACTTTATAGAGTATGAATTGATCAAATTATTGTATGAATGATTTTTGGGAAATTATGATGTTTATGTCTTTTTCATTTTCTCTTTCTAGAAGTAATCATATATTTTTATTGGAACTCTAAAAATGAAAATGAGTTATAAAATTCATGGGTTGGACATGAAATGAAAATTTGATGATGTATGTGATTATGATAGGATGAATATAAAGGAAAATAAAATCCATACTTTCTCTCTCTTCATTTTATCTCTCGTAGAGATACTTATGAAAATATTGATTGAGTTTTGAAAATACAAATGGGTCAAAATGTATATGAGTTGAAATGAAATAAAAATTGGATACGGGATGTTACAGTGATTTGAAAAGAAAATGAATCCTATATTTTCTTCCTCCTTTCCTTACTCTTCTATCTATCTCTCCCAATCTCTATCCATCTCTATTGTTTGAAATGATGGATGAGTGGAATTAATGCATGAGTGTAGGGGATTTCCATACTCACTCCTAGGATTGATGCAACGTTGGTTGCATGTACTCTGAATAAGAGGAATTTTATGAATGTGATATGTTATAATTTATGAGTCTTCATTGTAAATTTGTATTCATCTTGCAATACATGCATTACCAATGAATAATGATATGTATTGTTGTTCAAGAACTATTCTTGGTATATTTTGAAAAGAGAATACCAATATGGCTATATTTTATAGTGTCAAATTAGATGTGAAGTTGTAATCAATGTTGTACCTATGTTATAAAGATATCAAAATAATTTTTTGCTATGTTAATTATTGGTATATTTCCTTAACACCCACAATTCTAGGTAGAACCTCTTCTCTTCAAAACTAACAAAATTAAAAGAATGAGTTACAATAATTGTTTTCCTTCCTCCCCCATTTGAGTCTCTTTCTAGGGTATCAAAATTTGATCACGCTGATAAAATACTCTAACCTCACTAATCATCTTCTTGTTTCACACCTAAGACGTATTATTAAGGACCATTTCCTTGATAATTTATGATGTGGTGCATATATGTTGTGAATCCTATCATATTAGGACAATTGAGGTGATCATGTCTAGGTGTTGTAGATATGAAAATATCTTGAATAAGTTTAACCCTCTTGTGTGTAATATCCCTTGGTACCTTAGTGGGTGGCCAAAGCATTGTAAGATAATTAGTGGTTGTACCTACGATTGATCTCTTGTGAGATATAACTTATGTGAGTGGAGACTACATTTCGAATTACTTGCGTATTTTACCCAACAATTGAAATAGATCCTTAGGAAGATTTTGTAATTCATACGATTGGTTGGGATATTTCTCTTTCAATATACACTTATACTTCCATGTGCAAGAGCATTGAAATGAGTTGTCTTATGCGAGGTTGTACTTATTGTAGTCTTAAATTCCTTGGTGTTATGTAATTGTTATAGGAATTACATTTATTCCAAAATGATGTTAATACAAGACCAAAGTAACCACATAAATGTAGTTAGTAAAAGGGTAAATAAGATTAAACTAAGAAATGACCACTACGAAAAATGGTATGCCATTGAACAATGTCAAACCAACTAAAATGTTGAATGTGATCATAAAATTAATGTAATAAAGTAGAGATCCATGACTAATACAACAACCTAATAAATTGAAAAAACCAAATATGATGCTTGATCACATTCTTTGTTTTCATGAATGTGGATTAAAAGATGATGTTAATGATATAATAAAATGTAGACTTGAGAATCAGATAACTTTAGCTATATCCAAGGTCTTGTGAGTTAGGGAAATTTTAGTCTAGTTGGACATGTAAAAGTTGGTAGAACCTATTGATGATAAATCACAACACCCTCCGAATGGCCTCATATCTGAGTGGGGCATCCAGTGTGACTACATAACATGGGACCATCTCTCAAGTTGTGGGACTTGCGAACTTGAGATGGCCCTCCGGAGAAAGCTAGATTCTTCTTCCTAATCCTAATCCTAAACTAATTATAAGGAAGGAAATTTGATTGTTTACTCCTAGTCTAACAATGCCAAGGAGAAAGGGAGAGAGAGATTATGAAAGTAAAGAAATCCTACACTACATAGGTGATAACACCAAGAAAAGGGGGTTTCTGATCACAATCTTAGTTTTACGAAGTGGAGAGAGGTGAGCAATGGAGAGGATGGATAGATGCATCACATACTAAAGATAGAGTTCACATATAACACCACTTCAAACCCATTAAACACATCTCACAGAACCTGCAATAGACATCAGAGATATACACAATATACCCTCTAATGATGAGAGGCAAGAAGAGACAATAAAATAAGGAAGGATGGAAAAATTCATCACAAAACATATTTTATTTCTCCATGAGTTCACACAATACATCATCAGTGGGTAAGAGGAAAGAAAATTCCATTACAGAGCCAAGCGAGGAGGCTTAAGCTCCACATTCAACCTGAGGGGAGAAAAAGAGAGGGAAGGAAAGAAAAGATGACCAACCTTTATAAATATTCCCCTCCTTTACAATATATAGAAGAATAAGAGGAGAGAGGGAAAATTCAAATCCTGCTTCAACCACCCCAAGATATGCATTGAATTCACCTACTCTAACCACCCTAGAAAGCATTGAAATCCACCTGTAAAATGATGGGATTCACTGCAAGACCCATGCCTCCATGTGTTGTTCCTTGCTGGGACAAGAAAGGAGTCCATTCTTCATCATGGCTATATGTGAGAGACTTGACAGCCTTGAAAATGCTAGATCGAATAATTAATGATGGCAGGTGGGTAGCAGGTGGTGAGAGATTTACAAAAAGTCTTATCCCACTCGAATCCGAGCTTCTAATAGAAAGATATGGCCATTTGAAGGCACTTTGGGTTTGTGGTCTATTTGCGCAAGGTCCACTTGGCACCCCACGTGTCTTAAGATTTCACCCCTCCTTTTTATCTTGAAGTTGCACCGATGAGACATGTGGCATCGTCCATGGGCCTGCCCTATTTCCTTTGTATTATACCTAAGCCATTCCTATTGGCGGCAGAGATACTATGTCGACCACTGGACACGCGGAGGCTCAATGAGACATTTGGGACCTGCTTCAAGATTTTCCTTTGAAGTTACGTGAACGAGGAACATGGAGGCCTCCATAGGATTTTGGAATTTCAATGGTCGGCTCTTGCCCTTGTTTGGGAGGCTGTGCTTGTTTGGGGACCGCCTCCATATTTTAACCTTGAAGATGCATCGAGATGATGCATGGAGGCTTCCTTCAACCTGTCCCGAGCTTGGACTTTTCAATGGCCAGTGTCCCCTTTTGGACCTGGGAAACATGGAGGGTTGGTGCTAGTTCAGGGTCTCTCTTTGGGCCACACCTTTGAAGTTGTGCCGATGAGGCATATGGAAGATTCGTGCTCATTTGGGGTCTACCTCTAGATTTTAACTTTGAAGTTGTGCCAATGAGACACATGGAGGCTTCCACTCACTCCTTTATAATTAGCTGATTCAAGCCTACTTCCCATTTAGGAACAACTATTGGACCCTAGACACATGGAGAGTCCGCACACATTTGGAGACCCTATTTGGACATGACCTCTAGAGGTGCATCATTGAGACACGTGGAGGCTTCCACTAGCCCTATTGTACGTAGACTCTTCAACGGACAATGTTTCCTTTCGGACTCTGACCACATGGAGAGTTGGCACTCATTTGGGGACCCTACTTTGGTTTCTATCCTTGGAGTTGTGCTGATGAAGCACATGGCATCCTCCATGGGTCTCGTGACTTTGCTTTGACCTTTCAATAGCTGATGAAAATTTTCCAAGCTTTGACCACATGGAAGGCACTCATTTGGGAACCGCACTTGGACTTGACCTTTGGAGATGAACCTTTTGGAAACATGGAGACTTCGTTAACTCTCTTATACTTAGCCATTTCGGTCTTGCTCCTATCTCGGTCCCCACTATGTGGTAGGTTGGGGTTCGTCTAGGGACACTCTCTTGATTCCCCTCTTGAAGTTACGTCGTTGAGACATGTGGGGCTTCCGCTGACTCTCTTATACTTAGCCGATTCAAGGCCTCGAGTGAACACTTCCTTTCTCCATTTTTCTCTTGTGTCTTATGATCTCCTTTTAACGTTGTTGGCCTCCTTCGACTGATGCTGCCCCTTCATTGTTGGATTTGAAATGTGGGCTTGCATGACTGAACCGGACCCTTTTGATTTTATTCTATATGAGTTTGTGTTTGATCAATTTTTCTGGGGAAAAATTGGGATAATAGTTTGGTGACTCACGGGGACATCTGCCTACTAGATGAAGAGACCAGTAGCCTTGGAAGTATCCATTGGGCATGGAGTCATGAATGAGAGCCTGGTACTGATCTTGTCCCAAAAATCGTGAGCCCGAATACTTGTGCTTGGTGACCTTGAGCTTGCCCCACTGTCTACACTCTCAATTTTCATAAGAAAATCTTGAAAATGAGGTTATGAGAGTAGAAAATTATATTGAACCGGGGCTTTCACCTACTTTGGAAATGGATTGATACAATATTAACCTGGAGGTACACTAAATTACATAGTGATACAACCCTGGAGAAAAAAATCACCATGACACGCTATACACAAAGGGTAAAATCATACATGCCCCAAGTGGAACATGTAGAGTGTGCACAAGCACTTGTGTTATTGAAAGAAAACCTACTCCTACTCCTACACTAACCCTAACAAAGAAAATATAAACAAAGCCTACTATAGGTAGGGAGAAATAGATTCCCTTTCTCAAAAAATGTGGCCATGTATATGATTTGGTGCTGAACATGGATCTTATTATGAGTGAGAAACCAACAAGAGGCCGATCTTCCACCCAAATCATCAAGGTATCAACATCAATCAAAAATACCTCCTCAAGTTGATTGGCATTGGACTCCTAGAGGTGTTGATGGTGACCCTTGGTGCTTTGATACTCATCCTCATTCCCTAAAATGGACATGACTGGTTTTGGCTTCTCCTTGGCTCTAATGAAGCCAAGTACCTCATTGGGCATGGTTTGATCCGATGGATGTGCCCATTGATTTGAACTTCAACTCCAAGAATGGAGTCTTCTTGCGACCTTCCTAGATGGATGGTGTGGAAGAGATGGTATCTTTGTACTATTTTCCTTCCTCTATGGCAGTATGAAACTCCTCCATGGATTCATCAATCAAATCAGGCCTTTCAAATGAAAGCAAAAATCTTCAATAATGCTTTCTTCATCAAGTGAATTCAACTCGATTTGATCTCTTCCAAATTACTCCTCTTGATAGAACTTGGAGCTGATAGTTCTTCCTCTATCTTTACTTTGGTTGTGTAGCTTGGATTAGATAAACATTATCTTTAGACAAAGTGCCATTATGGACACTACATTGGATACGGATATTGATCTTCTTTCTTGTTTTTTCTTCTTCTATTGTAAATCAGCTTCCACCACTTGTGGTCCGACTCCGACCTCCTCTGAAAGGCTTAATCATCAAGGGGATTTTTGTAATCCCAAATTTGAGAGCCAAGCTTTTGATTATTTTTTCTCTTCTTGGCTCTTCTTCTTGTTGCTCCCCTTGGCTAGGTTCTTGAGCTTCTTCCTCGACATGGGCTTGGGAAAGTAGGAGGAGTGGTGGGTGGGGTCTCCACTAGTTGTTTCTTTATCTGTGGTGGAGGGAAGGAACTAATTTTGAATCTTGTAGAGGGGACTTGAATTTGGAAGGGAAAAGGGTAGAAGAATTGAGGTGAGATGGAAGACTAGGGGATGGAGAAGAGAAATCAACACTTGGGGCAGCAGATGGGAAGCTTGGAGATTGAAGCTTTGGTTGAGATGGTGCTGATTGAGAAAGAGGAAAAGAAAATATATGAGATGGTGGAATTACCCATTGAGAAGGTTGTTTGGCACCAATTTTGTAGGCCTATTATTCCTTGGTCCACTGTGCAAGTTGAGGCAACATCTCGACCATGAAGTCAAGCTTCTCTTGCGGGCTGTAATATCTTGGAAAAGGGCCTAACCATGGACAAGGTGCCCTGCAACCAATCTTGAATGCCTTCATTTATGTTGTAGCCGTGATTGCACCATGTTAGCCTCCATTCTTTGAATCTTCTCTAGTAGATTAGCATTCTCCACATAAATGTTACCATTATATGCATACCCTTGTTCTTGATAAGCTCCATATCCAAACTAGCTTTGACACTGCTCATATGGGTAAGCATAATGGTTATGAATTTGATCATAATGTTGATCTGGAGGAGTCATGAAATACATTGGAGGTGGACTGCACTGCTATTGCTACAAGTGTGAGTTCCAAGAGGGAAATGAAGTCATGATTGCACAACTTCATGAATGGTAGAAGATGAAAGATGTGGAAGGAATAGTGGGTGGAAATGGATGGGAAGAAGGTTTGTAACTTCAGAGATGTGGGTTGTTGACCAGATGGAGTCGCCAGATGTGTTGAAACATGCCTCTAAAGGCTGGATCTCAGCAATAACACATCAAACCTGTTGAGATGAAGATGTAAAGCTCTTTAGTCTTGTCCCATCGGGTATGCCAAAAATGTTGATGCAAAATCACAGCACCCCAAATGGCCTCAGATCTAAGTGGGGCATCCAATGTGACTGCATAACATGGGACCATATCTCAAGCTATGGGACTTGCAGACTTGAGATGGCCCTCTAGAGAAAGTCGATTCTTCTTCCTAATCCTAATACTAAACTACTTTTAAGGAAGAAAATGTGATTATCTACTCCTAATCTAATAATGTCAATGAGACAAGGAGAGAGAGAGAGACATGAAAGTAAATAAATCCTACACTACAGAGGTGATAACACCAAGAAAAGGGGGTTCTGGTCACAATATCAGCTTCCTGAAGTGGAGAGAGGTGAGAAATGGAGAGGATGGACAAATGCATCACAGACCAAAGATAGAGTTCACACAAAACACCACTTCAAACCCATTAAACACAACTCCCAGAACCTACGAAATAGACATTAGAGATATGCACAGTATACCTTGTAACGATGAGAGGTAAGAAGAGACAATAAAATAAGGATGGAAAAAATGCATCACAAAACAAATTTTATTGCTCCATGAGTTCACACAGTACATCATCAGTGGGCAAGAGGCAAGAAAATTCCATTACAGATCCAAGAGAGGAGGATTAAGCTCCACATTCAACCTTAGGGGAGAAAAAGAGAGGGGGCAGGAGAGAAAAGATGACCAACCTTTAGAAATATGCCCCTCCTTTACAATATATAGAAGAATAAGAGAAGGAGAGAGGGAAAAATTGAATCCTGCTTCAACCACCCCAAGATATGCATTGAATTCACCTACTCCAACCACCCTAGAAAGCATTGAAATCTTCCTGTAACAATGATGGGCTTCACTGCAAGACCCATGCCTCCATGTGTTGTTCCTTGCTGGGTAAGAAAGGATTCCATTCTTCATCATGGCGATAGGTGAGAGACTTGACAGACCTCAAAAATGGTGGACTAGATCATTAATGGTGGTAGGTGGGTAACAGGTGCCGAGAGCTTTCCAAAAATTCTTCTCTGCTCAAATCCAAGATTCTAATCGAAAGATATGGCTAATTGAAGACGCTTTAGGTTTGGGGTCTATTTACACAAGGTCCACATGGCAGCCCCACATCTTAACATTTATCCCCCTCCTTTTACTCTTGAAGTTACACCAATGAGACACATGGCATCGTCTCTGTTGGCTTGCTCTATTTCCTTTGTATTCTTCCTCTGCCCTTACTATTTTTAGAGACATTATGTCGACCCGCACACGCAGAGGCTTAGTGCACATTTGGGATGTGCTTTTGGATTTTCCTTTTGAAGTTGTGTGGATGTGGCACATGGAGGCCTTCATAGTCTTTTGGACTTTTCAACGGTCGTCTCTGCCCCTTTTTTACTTCTGGCCACATGGTGAGCTTGCAATTGTTTGGGAACCACCTCTGGATTTTAAAATTGAAGATGCACCAAGTTGACAAGTGGAGGCTTCCTTTGGCTTGTCTCAAGATTGGACTTTTCAATGGCTGGTGTCTCCTTTTCAGACCTGGGACATGTAGAGGGCTAGCACTAGTTTAGGGTCTCTCTTTGGGCCACACCTTTGAAGTTGCATCGATGAGGCACGTGGAAGCTTCGTGGTCATTTGGGGTCTACCTATATATTTTAAGTCTAAAGTTGCGCCGATGAGACATGTGGAGGCTTTTGTTCACTCCTTTATACTTAGCCAATTCAGGCTTGCTGCCCATTTAGGAACAACTGTTAGACCCTAGACACGTGGAGAGTTTGTCAACACCAATTTAGCACTATGATAATTCTTCACTGAGAACTCCTCATGCTATGATTATTTACTAATGCACAACTTTTAGTTTGGTGGATGTAATATGGAAACACAACAACAAACATAACACAAGAATACCATAGACTATGATAAGAAGGAATGATGATAAATTTGAAATATTAGTGTAAATTATAATATTTACATGAAATTGTTACAATCTCATGCATGGGGTACTTCAAGTGTTACTGACTTCACTTGCCTTCCACCAATACTATGGGAGAAACTTCACAATTACACCTCTTAATGGCTTCTTTAACACACCTTCAAAATGATGGCTTCCTTTACACAATTACTCATACAATATTTCTCACTACTTCCTTCTATGCTAAATGAGGGGGGTGGCCTCTCTATTTATAGAACTTCAAGGTTTATCCATCTTATCTCTAAGATAGGATAAGAAATCCACTATGACGAATCATATTCCATACCTTAACTCTTATCTCGTATATGTAAGTTTATATTTTAAGATAAGATAAACCTTATCATTTCACATGGTTCCACATTTTTAGACTTTTTACAAATAAAATACACAAAATATTTATGACCTCACTCATTGTCCTTATTACCAATATAATATTTCTAATTCCTAATCATGTAGACCCTACTTCTCTACATACCCCAACTTTGACATTTTAACATTACCGGACCACTTACGACAAATATTTATTTTTACCACAACATTCTATTGTACTTTTGACTATTACTTTGTACTATACATTATTGGTGGTGTCGTACTTGCAGTAGTGCCGTTATCTTCTATTAGACGCTACTAATAATTATACTTAACAACATCCTACTCCTAATACATACATTAATGAAATAGAAATTACGGAGGAAAATTTTAGTGTCGACATCTTCCCCCTTCCTAGATTCTACTCCGTCCTCAGAGTAGACTATTCCGATGCTTGGAAAATATTTAGCTTGTCATGGTTGACCCATTTCATAATGGGAGTGCCATCCAATTCCTCCAGTCGGTATGTATCATTTTCATGCATACTTGCTATTTTGTAGGGCCCCATCCATTTTGGAAGAAATTTTCTCTATCTTCTTCTTTTGTATCTCGAATCATATACTAGGACCAAGTCATTCACATGAAATGGAGACCAACGAATATTTTGATCAAAGTATTCCTTCTACTTCATTTTATTCTTATAGCTTGTATCCTTCGCTATTTCCCTCATTTCCTCTAGCAAATGAAGATGTACTAACCTTTCTTTTACTGAATCACTTTCATCCATCCTTTAATTTTTCATAACTCTCACAAAGTGGGAATATCAAACTCAATAGGAAGAACTAGATCGATACCATAAGCCAACCGAAACGGGAGTATCCTTGTTGCTGAATTTGATGTTGCCCTATATGCCCAAAATGTGGCATGAATCCTTTTATTCCACTTATGTACCTGTAAGGCTGCATCTTTTGCTAGAATTTGACACAACACAAAATTTGTTCGTTCCACCTATTCATTTGTGCTTGGATTGTATGTTGTTGTCTTCTCGTGCTTAATAGAAAACTTATTGACTAAGGTTTCTACCACCTCATTAATGAAGTGACTTCCTTGATCTGTTACAATTTCTAATGGACAACCAAATTTGGTGACAATGCGTTCATATATGAACCTTGCCACTTCATCCATGGAAGCTGTTTTCAATGGCCTCGCTTCAACCCACTTGGTTAAATAATCTGTGGGTAACTACAATACACTTAGTTTGACGTGGGGTAGTTGGAAGTGGACCTACAATGTCTATTCCCCACTTTTCAAAGGGACCAAGTGGAAGAATAGGGCATAATGGAGCTGATGAAGTCTTACGGTTACCATGTGTTTGAAAAATATCACATGTCTTACAATAATTATAACAATATTTAAAAAGAGTGGGCCAGTGATAACCTGCATCCAAGATCCTTCTTGCTATAAGTTGTCCAAAGAAGTGCCCTCCACATGTACCATTGTAGAATTCTTCTATCAGATCCTTCCCTTGATCACATCCAATTTCCCTCTTGTACTATCCATCAGGTCTTATTCAAAATAATACTCCATGCAGAATAGAATATGGATGACTAGCTTGAGTAATCTTCCTCTTAGCCTTTGCATTGGCACCATCAAGAAACTTGAATTCATTCAGATAATTCCAATATCTATGTATTCACTAGGATTGTGTCAAGGATAACAATGCTTGCATTTGGGAAATCATCATCATCACAAGATGAACCTAAACCATCATAGGCTCGAGAGAGTGCATCTGCATTGACATGTTTTTTCCCTGGCCTATCTATAATATCAAATTCAAATTCTTGTAGAAAAATTATCCATCTTGCTATCCTCCCTGATGGGTTAGGCTTATTTACAATATATTTTAGAGCCTGATGATCTGTTACAACTATAAATTTTTTCCCTAGCAAGTAATTTTTAAACTTCTTTACAACAAAAATGATAGCTAGAGCCTCTTTTTCAGTTACAGTATAATTTACCTCAGCACTACTCATTTGTTTACTCCCAAAGTAAACTGGATGTTCATTCCCATTTTCATCCTTTTGGCTCAGAGTACTTCCTAGTGCTGCATCTGAGGCATCAGTATACACAATGAATGGCTTGCTCTAATCTGGATTCTTTAAAACAAGTGAAGACACCAAGGCTTCCTTCAGTTTTTCAAAAGTTTCATGTGCCTTATTTCCTGGTTCATAAGTAACATCCTTCTTCAAGAACTGGGTTAGTGGCTATGAAATCTTTGAGAAATTCTTGATGAACCTTCTATAGTAACCCACATGGCCTAAAAATGATCTCAACTTACTTCTATTCATAGGAAATGGTAACTCTTTGATTTTTGAAACTTTATCAGGATCAGTACCAATACCATCTCTAGATACAACATGCCCTAACAAAACACCTTTAGAACATCCAAAGACACACTTTGTAGGGTTTAGTGAGGCTTGTGCTTCATCTAGCCTTTGAAATGTTATTTCCATCTAGTGCAGTGGTCCATCTTGCTCCCATAGATGTAAAAATCATCCGAAATATTCTCGATGAAGTTCCCAATGTAGGGTTCAACACCCTATTCATCAAATGCTTGGAACATTGCTCGAGCATTACACAACCCAAAAGGCATAACTCTATAAGCAAAAAATCCCCAAGGAGTGGTGAACGTGGTCTTCACCGATCTTTCTCTACTATACGAACTTGGTTGTATCCACTATATCTATCAAAGAAAACTATAACACTCTGGCCGCCTACTTCGTCCAAGATCTGATCGAGAATGGAAGAGGGTAATGATCCTTATTTGTTGCCTTATTGAGCTTCCTATAATCAACACAAATGCGTAGCTTCCCATTCTTTTTATTGAGATCACAATGGGAGAAACCCATTCGTAATTCTCCACAGAAATATGAATCCTACATCAAGCAACTTATCTATTTCTTATTTTACAGTCTTAGAAAAATTAGGATTCATTCTATATGGCATTTGCTTTATGGGCTTAGCACTATCTACCAACTCAATAGAATGTTCTACCCAACTTACTTGATGGAGTTCCTTGTAATCAAAAGTGAATAGGTGTATGTACCTTCGAAAGAGTTGGAGGTAGGATTCCTTCTCACTCTTCATCACATCATCATCAATCTTTATTTGTTGGAGATGATCATCAATTTCTTCTTCAAATAATTTTATTGGTTCATGAGTCAATATGACTGGAAGGATATCCATGACCGAAACATCAACCTCACTTTCTTCATCTTCTATGTCCACTTCACTAGTACTAGAGTAATCAGAGGATGTCCAATCATCAGTTTCATCACTTGAATCCACATGTTATGTCTTATGATGCCAAGGGATCATGTTTATCTTCACCCTCTCTCTACCATGTCCAAGTGTCATGAAGCCTTCATTCCAGTAGTTTCTTGCATGAACTCTTCTTAGCCACGGTCTTCTCAACAACATTAGGTATGCAACAGTACCATTTTTCATCACCTGAAAGTCTACCACACATACAACACCCATAACAGATATTGCCACATTTGAAACAACACCTTCTAGTTTAGTTTTTCCTTTATTTAATGACCTTAACATAAGTGTTGAGGGGCGATCAATTTTTAAACCCAACATATTCATTACAGACTTGGTCATTACATTAATTGCAACACCTCCATCAACTAAGACATCATGAATTGAAATACCATTACATAATACCTCAGCTTGTGGAGTATAGGGATCTACCTCTACCTCAAAATAGGGACCTCAACCTCCTTCCTTCGTTGAGCATTGAGTCCACTTCGTAGCTCCCGCCTCTTCTCAGAAGACATAGCCAAGAGTTGACCATATGTAATATTTGCAGGCCTTTTGGATAGATCTTCTAAGATGGAGTATGGTCCTTGTCCCGTGAAATCAGAAAATTCTACACACCTAACTTTCTTCTTCTATGTTTCTTACTAGTTTCTCCTTTCATCTTCTTAGGATCATTTCCATCTTGGTTATCTTTTTTTTTTTCTTTTTTGTTACAAACACATCTAATTCATTATTTATTCTCTTATCTACTACATCAAAAGAATTCACGTGTGTTTTTCCTTTATCATTATCTCTTGTACTAGATGTAGAAGCTCTATCTGACAATTATACTTATAATGACCCTTTTTATAACAACCATAACATACAACTTCAGAAATATTTCTTTTTGGACCTCTATCTCCTCCCTGAGAACTAAATTCTTTTCCTTGAAGAAGATTAATAATTAATTGACCCATCTTCCTGAGAAGATCTTCATACTCAGTAGATGTACTAGGAGAAAGATTTGTGCTCACCGAGAGTGGTTGTGGATTCTAGACCAAAGGTGTTGGTGTAGGCTCTACTTTAGCAACAATTTCTTTGGGCTCCTTCTTCCATGTTTTTTTCTTTCCTTCTTACAATCTCCTTTGCTTGTTCAATGGTAGCTAGGTGGTCATACTTCACTCATTGTCTCGATCTCTCGGCTTCATCCCAAGAATAAAGTGCTTACAGAGAGAGATTATCCATGCCATTCATCAACCCATCCGCTAATCATTCCTTCCAGATCTGGGCATCGAGCTTCCTCCTTAGCTCAGAGAACACGAGCATGATAATCCCTTATATTCTCCTTCTCTCCTTAGGATAGCTTTGTGATATTGATCATGAGATGTGCATATTTCTATTGTTCATCAAATTCTTTAAGAAAACTTTCGCTTAATAAATCCCATGAGTTTTTCATATTATCACCTAGTGTTTCAAACCACCTAAGGGTTGAACCATCAAAAAAGGTAGGAAAAAATTCAGTCCATTGTTCCCTTCTTATAAGGCCATTACAAATACAAGATCGTTTAAACTCTTGAATGAAAGAGGAAGCATCTTCATTAGATTGGGCTGAAAAAACAAGAATCTTCCCCATTTTCAAAAGTAACCATAGTGAAATACCAACCCACAAGTACAATCAACAAGACTTATGTGCACAAATAATTGGAATCACTATAATAGAAAATAGAAATGACCACGGTAAACTATGGTAAAACTTGACTTACTACGGTAAAAACTGACTTTACTGTGGTAAACACTATTCACAATAAAAAGTGAAGTTACTGTGGTAAATACTATTCACGGTAAAAAGTGACTTTACTATGGTAAATACTATTCATGGTAAAAAGTGACTTTACCATGGTAACTACTATGCATAGTAAAAACAAGGTTACCCTCCAAATTTTTTCTGACTAAGTGGGAATATCTCTCCAGAAAATCCACCAACGAGGAATGGTCCTAGCAACGAAACCAAAATGTCAACACCAATCCGGCACTATGATAATTCTTCACTAGGAACTCCTCATGCTATGATTATTTACTAATGCACAACTTTTAGTTTGGTGGATGTAATCTGAAACACAACAACAAACATAACACAAGAATACCATAGACTATGATAAGAAGGAATGATGATAAATCTGAAATATCAGTGTAAATTATAATATTAAAATGAAATTGTTACAATCTCACCCATGAGGTACTTCAAGTGTTACTGACTTCACTTGCATTCCACCAATACTATGGGAGAAACTTCACAATTACACCTCTTAATGGCTTCTTTAACACACCTTCAAAATGATGGCTTCTTTTACACACTTACTCATATAATATTTCTCACTACTTCTTTTTATGCTAAATGAGGGGGTTGGCCTCTTTATTTATAGAAATTCTAGGCTTATCCATCTTATCTCTAAGATAGGATATGAAATCCACTTTGAATCATATTCCATACCTTAAATCTTATCTGTACATGTAAGCTTATCTTTTAAGATAAGATAAA
Organism: Taxus wallichiana var. yunnanensis; assembly: GCA_018340775.1. Classification (NCBI taxonomy): domain Eukaryota; kingdom Viridiplantae; phylum Streptophyta; class Pinopsida; order Cupressales; family Taxaceae; genus Taxus; species Taxus wallichiana. The sequence continues at coordinate 98,320,344 of CM031233.1, read as the reverse complement.
CCTTATCATTTCACATGGGTTCCACATTTTTAGACTTTTTACAAATAAAATACACAAAATATTTATGACCTCACTCCTTGTCCTTATTACCAATATAATATTTCTAATTCCTAATCATGTAGACCCTACTTCTCTACTTACCCCAACTTTGACATTTTAACATTACCGGACCACTTACGACAAATATTTAATTTTTACCACAACATTCCTATTGTACTTTTGACTATTACTATATTATACATTATTGGCGGCGTCATACCGACAGCGCCGTTATCTTCTATCGACACTACTACTAATTATACTTAACAACATCCTACTCCTAATACATACATTAATGAAATAGAAATTACGGAGGAAAATTTTAGTGTCGACATCTTCCCCCTTCCTAGATTTTACTCCGTCCTCGGAGTAGACTATTCCGGTGCTTGGAAAATCTTTAACTTGTCGTGGTTGACCCATTTCATAATGGGAGTGCCATCCAATTCCTCTAGCAATCGGTGTGTACCATTTTCATGCACAACTGTTATTTTGTAGGGCCCCATCCATTTTGGAAGAAATTTTCTTTGTCTTCTTTTTTGTATCTCGAATCATATAATAGGACCAAGTCATTCACATGAAATGGAGACCAACGAATCTTTTTTGATCAAAGTATTCCTTCTGCTTCATTTTCTTCTTATAGCTTATATCCTTCGCTATTTCCCTCATTTCCTCTAGCAAATGAAGATGTACCAACCTTTCTTTTACTCGAATCACTTTCATCCATCCTTTAATTTTTCATAACTCTCACAAAGGGGAATATCAAACTCAATAGGAAGAACTAGATCAATGCCATAAGCCAACCGAAATGGGAGTATCCTGTTGCCGAATTTGATGTTGCCCTATATGCTCATAATGTTGCATGAATCCTTTTATCCCACTTATGTACTGCAAGGTGCATCTCTTTGCTAGAATTTGACACAACACAAAATTTGTTCTGTTCCACCTATCCATTTGTGCTTGGCTTGTATGTTGTTGCCTTCTTGTGCTTAATAGAAAACTTATTGACTAGGGCTTCTACCACCTCATTAATGAAGTGGCTTCCTTGATCTATTACAATTTCTAATGGACAACCAAATCTGGTGACAATGCGTTCATATATGAACCTTTCCACTTCATCCATGGAAGTTGTTTTCAATGGCCTAGCTTCAACCCACTTGGTTAAATAATCTATGGCAACTACAATATACTTATTTTGGCGTGGGGTAGTTGGAAGTGGACCTACAATGTCTATTCCCCACTTTTCAAAGGGACCAAGTGGAAGAATATGGCATAATGGAGCTGATGAAGTCTTACGGTTACCATGTGTTTGACAAATATCACATGTCTTACAATAATTATAACAATATTTAAAAAGAGTGGGCCAGTGATAACCTGTATCCAAGATCCTTCTTGCTGTAAGTTTTCCAGAGAAGTGCCCTCCACATGTACCATTGTGGAATTCTTCTATCAACTCCTTCCCTTGATCATGTCCAACTGCCCTCTTGTACTATCCATCAGGTCCTATTCAAAATAATACTCCATGCAGAATAGAATATGGACGAATAGCTTGAGTAATCTTCCTCTTAGTCTTTGCATTGGCACCATCAGGAAACTTGAATTCATTCAGATAATTCCAAATATCTATGTATTCACTAGGGATTGTGTTAAGGGATAACAATGTTGCATCTGAGAAATCATCATCATCACAAGATGAACCTAAACCATCATAGGCTCGAGAGAGTGCATTTGCATTGACATGCTTCTTTCCTGGCCTATCTATAATATCAAATTCAAATTCTTGTAGAAAAATTATCCATCTTGCTATCCTCCCTGATGGGTTAGGCTTATTTACAATATATTTTAGAGCTTGATGATCTATTACAACTATAAATTTTTACCCTAGCAAGTAATTTCTAAACTTCTTTACAGCAAAAATGATAGCTAGAGCCTCTTTTTTAGTTACAGTATAATTTACCTCAGCACTGCTCATTTGTCTGCTCCCAAAGTAAACTAGATGTTCATTCCCATTTTCATCATTTTGGCTCAAAGTACTTCCTAGTGCTGCATTTGAGGCATCAGTGTACACAATGAATGGCTTGCTCCAATCTGATTCTTTAAAACAAGTGAAGACACTAGGGCTTCCTTTAGTTTTTCAAAAGCTTCATGCACTTTATTTCTTGGTTTATAAGTAACATCCTTCTTCAAGAATTGGGTTAGTGGTCAGCAATCTTTGAGAAATTCTTGATGAACCTTCTATAGTAACCCACATGGCCTAAAAATGATCTCAACTTGCTTCTATTAATAGGAAATGGTAACTCTTTGATTTTTGAAACTTTATCAGGATCAGTACCAATACCATCTCTCGGATACAACATGCCTAAAAAACACCTTTAGAACATCCAAATACACACTTTGTAGGGTTTAGTGAGGCTTGTGCTTCATCTAATCTTCGAAATGTTATTTCCATCTGGTGCAGGTGGTCCATCTTGCTCCCATAGATGCAAAAATCATCTAGAAATACTCTGATGAAGTTCCCAATGTAGGGTTCGAACACCCTATTCATCAAATGTTGAAACATTTCAGGAATTACACAACCCAAAATTCATAACTCTATAAGCAAACGTTCCCAAGGAGTGGTGAACGTGGTTTTTAGCTGATCTTTCTCTCTATATACAAACTTGGTTGTATCCGCCATATCCATCAAAAAACTATAACACTCTTGGCCGATATGTCGTCTAAGATTTGATCGAGAATGGAAAAGGGTAATGATCCTTATTTGTTGCCTTATTGAGCTTCCTATAATCAACACAAATGTGTAGCTTCCCATTCTTTTTTATTGAGATCACAATGGGAGAAACCCATTCTGAATTGTCCACAGCAAATATGAATCCTACATCAAGCAACTTATCTATTTCTTCTTTTACAGTCTTGGAAAAATTAGGATTCATTCTATATGGCATTTGCTTTATGGGCTTAGCACCATCTACCAACTCAATAGAATGTTCTACCTAACTTACTTGATGGAGTTCCTTGTAATAAAAAATGAATAGGTGTATGTACCTTCAAAAGAGCTGGAGGTAGGATTCCTTCTCACTCTCCATCACAACATCACCAATATTTATTTATTGGAGATGATCATCAATTTCTTCTTCGAGATAATTTTATTGGTTCATGAGTCAATGTGACCGGGAAGGATATCCATGACCAAACATCAACCTAAATTTCTTCATCTTTTGTGTCCACTTCACTGGTACTAGAGTAATCAGAGGATGTCCAATCATCAGTTTCATCACTTGAATCCACAGGTTCTATCTTATGATGTTGAGGGATCATGTTTATCTTCACCCTCTCTCTACCACATCCAAGTGTCATGAAGCCTTCATTCTAGTAGTTTCTTGCATGAACTCTCCTTAGCCATGGTCTTCCCAACAACATTGGGTATGCAACAATACCATTTTTCATCACCTGAAAGTCTACCACACATACAACACCCATAACAGATATTGCCACATTTGAAACAACACCTTCTGGTTTAGTTTTTCCCTTATTTAATGACCTTAACATAAGTGTTGAGGGACGATAAATTTTTAAACCCAACATATTCATTACAGACTTGGTCATTAAATTAACTGTAGCACCTCCATCAACTAAGACATCATGAATTGAAATACTATTACATAATACCTCAGCTTGTGGAGCATAGGGATCTACCTCTACCTCCAAAACATGGACCTCAACCTCCTTCCTTTGTCGAGCATTGAGTCCACTTCGCAGCTCCCGCCTCTTCTCAAAAGACATAGCCAAGAGTTGACCATATGTAATATTTGCAGGCCTTTTGGATAGATCTTCTAAGATGGAGTATGGTCCTTGTCCCTGTGAAATCAGAAAATCCTGCACACCCAAATTTCTTCTCCTATGTTTCTTACTAGTTTATCCTTTCATCTTCTTAGGATCATTTCCATCTTGGTTATCTTTTTCTTTCTTTCTTTTTTGTTACAAACACATCTACTTCATTATTTATGCTCTTATCTACTACATCAAAAGAATTCACATGTACTTTTCCTTTATCATTATCTCTTGTACTGGATGTAGAAGCTCTATCTGGACAATTATACTTATAATGACCCTTTTTATAACAACCATAACATACAACTTCAGAAATATTTCTTTTTGGACCTCTATCTCCTCCCTGAGAACTAAATTCTTTTCCTTGAAGAAGATTAATAGTTAACTAGCCCATCTTCCTGAGCAGATCTTCATACTCAGTAGATGTACTAGGAGAAAGATTTGTGCTCACCGAGAGTGGTTGTGGATTCTGGACCAAAGGTGTTGGTGTAGGCTCTACTTTAGCAACAATTTCTTTGGGCTCCTCTTCCATGCTTTCTTCTTTCCTTCTTAAAATCTCCTTTGCTTGTTCAATGGTAGCTAGGTGGTCATACTTCACTCGTTGTCTGATCTCTGGCTTCATCCCAAGAATAAAGTGCTTACAGAGGAGATTATCCATGCCATTCATCAACCTATCCATTAATCATTCCTTCCGATCTGGGCATCGAGCTTCCTCCTTAGCTCTAGAAAACAAGCATGATAATCCCTTATATTCTCCTTCTCTCCTTGGGATAGCTTTGTGATATTGATCATGAGATCTACATATTTCTATTGTTCATCAAATTCTTCAAGAAAACTTTCAGTTAATAAATCCCATGAGTTTTCACATTATCACCTAGTGTTTCAAACCACCTAAGGGTTGAACCATCGAAAAAGGTAGGAAAAAATTCAGTCCATTGTTCTCTTCTTATAAGGCCATTACAAATACAAGATCATTTAAACTTTTGAATGAAAGAGGAAGCATCTTCATTAGATTGGGCTGAAAAAACAGAATCGTCCCCATTTTCAAAAGTAACCACAAGAAATACCAACCCACAAGTACAATCAATAAGACTTATGTGCACAAATAATTGGAATCACTATAATAGAAAATAGAAATGACCACGGTAAACTATGGTAAAACTTGACTTACTACGATAAAAACTAACTTTACTGTGGTAAACACTATTCACAAGAAAAAGTGAAGTTATTACAAGCGGTAAATACTATTCACGGTAAAAAAAGTGACTTTATCATGCGGTAAATACTATTCACGTCAAAAAGTGACTTTACCATGGTAACTACTATGCATGTAAAAAAATAAGGTTACCCTCCAAATGTTTTCTAACTAAGTGAGAATATCTCTCCAAAAAATCCACCAACGAGAATGATCCCGCCAGAATGGAACCAAAATGTCAACACCAATCCGGCACTATAATAATTCTTCACCAGAACTCCTCATGCTATGATTATTTACTAATGCACAACTTTTATTTTGGTGGATGTAATCTGAAACACAACAACAAACACACAAGAATACCATAGACTATTATAAGAAGGAATGATGATAAATCTGAAATATCGAGTGTAAATTATAATATTAACATTAAATTGTTACAATCTCACCCATGAGGTACTTCAAGTGTTCTTGAGTTCACTTGCCTTCCACCAATACTATGGGAGAAACTTCACAATTACACCTCTTAATGGCTTATTTAATACACCTTCAAAATGATGGCTTCCTTTACACAATTACTCATACAATATTTCTCACTACTTCCTTCTATGCTAAATGAGGGGGGTGGCCTCTCTATTTATAGAACTTCTAGGCTTATCCATCTTATCTCTAAGATAGGATAAGAAATCCACTGATGAATCATATTCCATACCTTAACTCTTATCTCATGTACATGTAAGTTTATCTTTTAAGATAAGATAAACCTTATCATTTCACATGGGTTCCACATTTTTAGACTTTTTACAAATAAAATACACAAAATATTTATGACCTCACTCCTTGTCCTTATTACCAATATAATATTTATAATTCCTAATCATGTAGACCCTACTTCTCTACTTACCCCAACTTTGACATTTTAACATTACCGGACCATTTACGACAAATATTTACTTTTTACTACAACATTCCTATTGTACTTTTGACTATTACTTGTACTATAAATTATTGGTGGTGTCGCATGCCAAAGTGACACCGTTATCTTCTATCGGACACTACTACTAATTATACTTAACAACATCCTATTCCTAATACATACATTAATGAAATAGAAATTACAGAGGAAAATTTTAGTGTCGATAAGTCCACGCACATTTGGAGACCTGTTTGGACCTGACCTCTGAGGTACACAGGTTGAGACACATGGAGGCTTCTACCGGCCCTGTTGTACTTAGACTCTTCAATGACAGTTTGCCTTTCAAAATATGACCACATGTGAGGGTGGCACTCATTTGGGGACCTTGTTTTGGATTCTATCCTTGGAGTTATGCGATGATGAGGAACATGGAATCCTTTGTGGGTATGTGACTTTGCTTTGACCTTTCAACGACCGATGCAAATTTTCTTGGCTCTAACCATGTGGAAGGTTGGCACTCATTTGGGAACTACGCTTGGACACGACCTTTGGAGATGCACCATTTGGACACGTGGAGACTTCTCTCGACTCTCTTATACTTAGCCGATTCGGGTTTGCTCCTTTCTCGAGTCCCCGACTACATGGTGGGATGGTGCTCATTTGTGGACCCACTCTGATTCCCCTCTTGAAGTTGTGCCGTTGAGACACATGACGGCTTCTGTGACTCTCTCTTATACTTAGGCTGATTCAGTCCTCGAGTGAACAATGCCTTTCTCCATTTTTCTCCTGTGCGCTTTGATCTCCTTTGATGCCATTGGCCTCCTTCGCCTACCCTACCCCTTCATTGTTGGATTTGAAATGTGGGCTCACATGACTTAATCGGCCCTTCCATTTTCTTCTGCAATGGGTTCATGTTTGATCAATTTTACTAGGGGTGAAATTGGTATAACTGAACGCTTAGTTTAGATAGGAATATATCAAACCTAGGATCACTCGGAAATGGAATTTACGGTCAAAACATGTAATTAGGAGTAAATCCTTAAGATGATGAAAGAGAAGTAGTTTTAAATGTGAAATTTGTCACTTAAATTCAAAGAAAAATCTCTATAATAGGATCGCAGTGTAATGTACCCTTCCATGCGCAATATGATTGTGAAAAGATGAATTCTAGTTGGAGCAATGAATTGTGAATCAAGAATGATAAAACTTAAATAGTTAACCTACATGGTTATAATAACTTGATGATGAAAATAATGTATTTTAGTATTAAACAATGTTATGAAATGAACTCGGGATAGAATTTCTATTGATATAGTAACCTTCCTTTTATTTCGTGAATTTTCCTTCTTAACGAGAGTATTTTTCCAAACCAAGTAAACACAACTCTCTCAAACAAATCTTTAAGTCAAATATTAGAATACACGTGTGTATATACATTCCTAATCACAATCATGCTATATAAAGTTATTTCCACAAGAGAAATGAGTGAATTCTAAAGGAACCACTATAGGTGAAATGTTAAACAAAAATATGTAGCCTAGTTGTAAAGAATGAAGGGTCCCATGTTATGTGTTCTTCAGAAATTATAGTCAACTAATAAAAATAGGATTGTAATAAATATTTCACCATGAACAATGATGTGTTGTGGGAAGTGCCTATGAGTAAGTGTATATTATAGTGGGTCGTTGTTGTACTTTGTCATTTTTAGAAATGTGGCTTTGATGTGCATCATGTGTTTCATGTTATATATGTGGGTCCATGGTTATAAAACATCTCATGTGTTATACATTATCCTAAGTGATCCTATGTGATGTTATGTATCAAACAATGTAAGCCAAAAAAATAAATTATCCTGTTATTATGTGTGTTGTATTTGTGTGTGTAAAATGTGGGCATAATAAAGTGCATGTAATTTTTACAATGAAATTGTCTAAGATGAAATTTGTTTAAACTAATGAGTGCAATGGAAAAGTGTGTACTTGAAATCATACTTGGCGTAGGAAAGAATTTAAAGAAAAATACCAATTAATGACAACATTGTTCATAAAAATATCGATAGCTTCATCTAGATATTTCAACAAAAATCTAGATAAATTTTTAGCATTATATATAATTGTTCCAAAAAAATTCTAATCACAATTTTTCAATAGTTGAAAACTCTCTTCTCATATATTTAATTTGTAGTATTATCAAATGAAATCTTGATAATCTATTAAATATAAAAATATAATTACAAAATATCAAAAAAGTTCAATTGTTGAAAATTGTCTTGTCATATATGTAATAAAATCTTAATAATAAATATTGTCTTGTCTTATGTTTAAAATGTTGGATTTTCTTTGGTTTTTAATTGAAAGAAAAAGTTAAATCGTTTTTAAAAAAATGATATGACTAGTTAATGGTCAACTATTTTATAAAGTGAAATTGTCATGCCACTATTTGTGTTACTACAAGAATTTATAGATTTAAAATTTATAAAAAAGTCAAGTGCGATAAGGGCAAAAAATTATAATTTCTTAAAAAGTAACCAACAAACATCAAATAAATCATTTTTTGTTGTCATATTTAAGAAATGTCGGCCCTCCTCGGGACACCTAAAAACCATACCAAAATACAACTAAAATTTTAGGTAATTTTTTTTTAAAGGGTGAATGGTTAATACTAATGTTTACTTAATTGTTTTCCACTAATAATTAATTTTATTATAATTTATTTACCCAAAATTTAAATAAAACTATTCCATTAATGAATTAATTATTTATTCTTCTTAAGTTAACTAGAGTCACAAAATAATAGTCTACAACCCTCTTGTTATACTAAATTAGTCTCCCTTTTTAATTTATTTGCCCACACCCCTTTTTAAATTAATTCTCATTCCCACAATATTTCCCATATCCAAAAAGTGTGTAGGGTCACTTATGGACCCTAGGATTGAACCAATCTTGGCCCTTGATCTCCTTTTGCCCTAAAGTTTGCCTAACATCTTTATCCTTTTCTTTTCTAATCTACTCTTTTAATTCTTTTTCTCATTTTGTTTTGGCTTTGTCTTTTGGATGTGCGGAGTTAAGGAGCTATGGAAGCTTTCTTCCATGGAGTTTTTTTAAAATATATAAATATTTCCTTACCCGAAAATCAGCTATTGGGTGAGTAGAATACCCTCAAATTTTCTCTTATAGAAAATGAAAGAAAGTCTCCCGAGAACTCATGACACACACACACACACACGTAATAATATATATATATATATATATATATATATATATATATATATATATATATATATATATATATATATATATATCTATATATTTAAAACAAGCCGAATAAAAAGACTAACCCAATGTCAAAATTGCAGTTTGCGGTGTGAGGGTTTTGGGACAGGCGGCGCGGCTCTACGTGGGTGGTGGTGGATAGGAAGTGGGGCGATGACAGCGTGGGGGCGATGGCGGTGCGAGGGGCTATGCAAGGGCAACAGATGGTCAGCAGGGCGGGTCGGTGCGGGAGATGCACGACGGATAACAAGGCAAACTGGGGGACAGGGGGAGGTGGTGGCTGGAGTAGCCGCGAGAGGATGGGGGAGGTTCGCCTCGCCCCCAAATTTTTTTTTTTTTTTTTTTTGTTTATTAAATTTTTTTAAGTTTATATATATATATATATATATATATATATATATATATATATATATATATATATATATATATATATATATGTGTGTGTGTGTAGATAATGGTTGATAAACCATATTATTATTAAATAGAAAATGGCAACATGGGGGTGATGGCGGTGCGTGGGGCTATGCGAGGGCGGTGGTGGCTGCAGGGTTGGGTCGAGCTGCGGAGATGCAAAGTGGAAAGCAAGGCAAAATGAGGGGGGATAGGGAGGTGGTGGTGCTTTGGAGTGGCCGCGAGAGGATGGGGGAGGGTTCGGCCTCCCCCTAAACCGTTTTGTTTTCTATTTGTTTTTGTTTATTAAATTTTGTTTTAAATATATATATATATATATATATATATATATATATATATATATATATATATATATATATAATATTATATACGGTTTAATTAACATTGTCTATTTAATAATAATACGGTTTATTAACCATTATCTATAACATATACATACATACATACATACATACATATATATATATAATAAAAAATAGGTATAATGATTTTTTTTTGATGTACTTAAAAAAATTTCTTAACTACTCATGGAAAGGAAAACAAAAAAGAAACTACTTTCATATCATTTATTCATATTACCAACAATTACAAGAAGAGGTAAAATGCAAGAAGGAGAGTATTTCCATTTAATGATAGTCATAAGATTCAATGCCAAAAAAATTAGATTTCATTTCTAATGCCCTTACAAAACATATTTCAGATTTTTAAACAAGAGGAATATTCAACAACAAGAATAGTAATTTCTTTCAATAACTCACTTTCCTTCAACAAGTAGTCCCAACAATTCATATTAAGAAAACTTTCACTATCTTACAAGCCTTTATTTCAAAGGTTTAAGTTTCCAAAAAGGCAAAGCATAGTTCTATATCCTTTCAAGTATTCAAAGGAAAACAATGCAAGGTAACATGCAAATATTGAGGGTAGATTTATCAACAAATGGGATGCTAGTTTACATATAACTCCAAATACAAAGGAGGATTTCACACACAAGGAAAGCTTCCACAAGTCATTCTTTTCAAAAGGGAGATTCCAATCAAATTTTCATATTAGAGAAAATCACTATTACAACATTTCTTTCCTTTTCAAAGATTGAAGCTCACATATACCAATTTATTCAAATACATAACTACTCAATGAGGTTTATTACAAGATTCTTTGCAAGCTTGAAGAGGGAGATTGCTCAAGTAAACCTACTCTAGTTTATAAGTAATTTTCAACTACAAAGAAGAGGTTTTACAACAAATGAAGTTTCCACCAAGCCATATCCAAAAGAGATACAAAGAGGTAGTGTCCACAAAGAGAGAGAAGATGCCAAAAGAGCTCCAACTACCACCAACTTCCATCATGAGATCCAACTTCAAATTCCTTTAAGGAATCCAACCAAGGAGAAGAAACTTGTTTTACCACCCAACCATAGGCATCATTACATGTCTTTTCCAAGGTTGGGATGCATGCTAGCCTCTCCCAAGCCCATGGGAAAGAGGACAACTATCCACAACTTTGCACAAGAGTGAGGGTGAACAAAAACATTACATCCACACAAAAATAAGACAAACATCCAAAAACAAGACTCCAAATTTGAAAAGATGAAAAGAGGAGAACCCAAGTTCTACCTCTAAAATGGGGAAGAGAAGAAAGTTCTCCAAAAGTTGTAACCATCATTAGATGCACAAAAACAAGATCTCCATACCCTCCTTATTTCTCCAATTTCATTCAAGCCCTCCTTATTTCTCCACCCTTTCACCAATCCTTCTTGGAAGGATTTTCAAACCCCAAAGGGGTTTCCTTACCAAGAATGGGGAAGGAGGTTCAAACCAAATGGCCCACCTTCCCCACCTCAAACCATTTGAGGGGAGTAACTAAATCCTACAAGGCTTGCCCATCAAGCCTATAAGGATTGAGAGGGAAAATTTCCCTCTCTTCCCCCACAACTCCAAAACTCCATCATGCCATATGATGGAGGGAGAAAAATCAAATAAACAACCAAAATCTTCAAGCAACAAAATATATTTCCAAGTAAACAACTAATTTATAGCAATGAGAAACACAATAAAGCTCAAGAAGCCTACCTCAAGGAAAAGCTCTCCAAAATCAATCTCTTCACCTTCTTGACCCAAGCAAACTCTAGCTCCAAATCCACTAGCCTTAAAGCAAAAGCTCCAAAAAAAAGTTCTCTTCTTTTCCCATGAGGGAAAATTTGAAGAGGAGCAAGAAAAAATCCTCACAAATGAGGGGGTGACATGTGTCACCCCTCTCTTCCCTCAAGGTCAAAGATGCCAAAGCTAAAAGAGAGAAAATGGTAAAATGAATTTTAGCCTCCTTTCTCCCAAATTACCCACAAAGATAACAAAACAAAGCTTGTGCAACTTTTGACAAAGAACAATTATCCATACCCCTTACATGGATGTGACCAAAGGGGAGGTAAAAAGGAGGAAATTCCCTCTAAGCCTTGAATAAGCCCTCCTACCTATTAGGTAGGGTCCAAGGGCCCATTTTTATGTTAAGGTAACCCCCAAACTAAAAAGGGTTCCCTAAAAATGCCTAAAATAACCCAATTTCGGATTTGGAAAATTTGACACAAGGGTAGAGGGTGTGGGGCCCACCCAAGGGTTGACATGTGACCCTAAAACCTTTTAATTAAGTACATCATTAAAAAAATTTAAAACTTAATGTAAGTGGGGTCATTAATTCCCCTAAACAAGTTTAAAACACAAACTAAACACCCTAAGCCGATTAATAATTCAAGATATATTACATTACAAATGAGGGTCACCCGTGGTGCCCAAAAAATAATTCTAATGTTAAGGCCTCATGCAATAAACACGGCTAGGACTTAGCCCCGTGGGATTCTTGTGCAAAGTTACGTAGCTGGCCTAAATCCCACATTCTCCTGTGACTTGTCACCTGCACACTCATTGCACACATTAAACACACATGTCTGATAAAATGTGAATTAACTACTAAATAAGATATCAATGAATTCTAACTAACACATCATCTCTCTAGAATCGAAATACGACAACGTGCACAATTGTACACAATTCACCATAGGTTATCGACATAATAATAAAGTGACATGTATCCATAGAATCCCAACATGCAACAAACTGAGTATCCATCAATATAATTGCATTCCAAAACAACATCACATCAATTAGTATCCATGACATCATAAGATAATGCGACAACATAATAATCAAGCTAAATTGGTGCTATACGCCTAAATCTCCATATATGTCTAATAAGATCAAATCTCCTAATGTAATGTCCAAAATATATCAAATCTCTGTCAAAACATGTCTATGAGTAATGAGCAACAAGTAACTGAGCTATAAAAATGTGGGCACTACATCCCCCTCTACTAAAATTAGACTTCCTCCTGGAATTTACTGAAAGAGATAGGGATATCTAGCCCTCAAAGGTGTCGCATCCTCCCAAGTAGCTGTTGTCTCATCATATCGGTCCCACTACACTCTAACCTGATCCAAGTCTCGACCTCGAAGGGCTAACCTTCGGTGCTCCAGTATGCGTACGGGCTCCAGTCTCCACTATCCTCCGTCCTCTACCTGTAATGCCGACCAATCCAAAACATGAGAAACATCTGGTACATATCTACGTAGTATAGAAACATGAAATACATCGTGGGCCCATGCAAGTTGTGGTGGCAAAGCTAGGTGGTAGGCAACTGGACCGATGACCTCTAAAATATCAAAAGGCCCCACAAAACAAGGTGATAACTTAGAACCCTTTCCATAACAGATTGGACTCTTATGTGGATGAACTCTCAATAAGACTTTGTCACCTACTTGAGAAGTGACAATCAATCCTTTAGGTGTCTGCGTGATACACCTTTTAACATGCTCTAGCATACTCAAGTAGCATTGTCTAATAAGAACAACCTACTACTCTAAATCCTAAAGATAAGCTGGCCCCAGAATAATTCATCATCTAGTCTGTCCCAACTCAAAGGTGTCCTGCAAGGTCGACCATATAAATCTTGGTAGGGAGCCATACCAATGGAACTATGATAGCTATTGTTGTAGGAAAACTCAACTAAATGCAAATAATCTTCCCATTTCTTCTGTTGGTCCATCACATACATCCTCAACATGTCCTCCAATACCTTGATTAACCCTCTCTATCTATCCATCTGTCTCTGGATGATAGGTGAGCTGAAATTAATCTAAGTACCCAGAGTGGTCTGAAAGGAAGTCCAGAAAACTGAAGTGTAGATGGTATCCCTATCATTGATGATGGTCTTTAGAATCCCATGCAACCTAATAATGTCCTCCATAAATACCTTGGCGATGGCCTGTGCATTATAGGTGACCTTGGTTGGCAAAAGTGCGCAACCTTAGTCAACTTATCCACGGTGACCATAATGGCATCATGATGATAAGAAGACATAGGAGTCCGACTATGAAATCCATGGAGATCACATCCCATTTCCACTCGAGAATATCATGAGGATGTAAGATTCCTACGGGATGAGAATGCTTTGCCTTGACCCTCTAACACTCAAGGCAACGTGCAACAAAATCTGTTATGTCCCGTCAAAGACTTGGCCAATAATATAACTCCCTCAGATCAACGTGCATTTTCTTCACTCCTGGGTGTGCTGCATATGGGGCTCGATGAGCTTTTGTGAGGATGAAGCTACGTAGATCACCTGACTTAGGTACATAGATGCACCTATGGAACCAAAGTAAACCATTTGTCTCTAAAATACACCTGAATATCTGCCCTCTAATGAACCCTGTGACTCCAACATCTGTCTAGCTCCCTCATAAAACCTGTCCTCTGGAAGGTGCTCAAGAATCCTACCTCTCAAATCTGACTAAGTGTCAATGAAGAAAGCACATGTCATCATCTACTAAGTGCATCTGTAACAACATTTTCCTTTCCTTTGATATACTGCACCTCCATGTCATACTCACATAGGAACTCCATCCAACGCCGTTGACGAGCATTGAGGTTTGGCTATGAGAAGATATGTTGTAAGCTACGATGATCTATCCTCAAAATGAAAGGTCTACCCAAAATAAAATGTCACCAACGCACAAGGGCATGAACAACTAATGTGAGATCTAAGTCATGAGTAGGGTAATTAAGCTCGTAGTCCTTGAGCTTACGAGACTCAAAGGTAATAACCCAACACTCCTACATGAGAACTACTCCCAAACCCTCTAGTGATGCATCAATACAAACAAAAAAATCCTCTGTAGGGTCCGGAACTGCTAAGATGGGTGCCGTGGTTAACCTTTCCTTAAGCAACTGAAAGGCCTGCTCACACTTTTCTGACCAATCAAACTTCTTCCCTTTTCTCTGAAGAGAAGTGATAGGGTGAGCAATCCTAGAAAAGTCCTGTAAAAACCTACGGTAATACCCTGCTAATCCCATAAAACTCCTCACCTCAGTAACTGATGTGGGCTGGCCAGTCCAAGATAGCCTATATCTTAGAGGGATCTACTAAGATACCCTCTCCTGATATGATATGACCCAAGTACTGAATCTCTGTCTAAAAGAAGCTGCATTTTTCCAAGTTCCCATACAACTTCTACTCTCTCAAAACTTGAAGTACCTATCTCAAATGCTCCTCGTGTTCCTCCTCGAAATGAGAATATATCAATATGTCATCAAGGAACACTAAAACAAAGTGATCCAGAAATGTCTTGAATACTCCATTCATGAGGCTCATGAAGATAGTTGGGGCATTAGTCAAACCAAATGGAACAACTGTGAACTCATAATGCCCATAACGTGTGTGAAACGTTGTCTTATGAATGTCTGCATCTAAAATGTGCAACTGATGGTACCCTAACTTGAGATCAATTTTGGAGAATACTCTCGCTCCCGCATCTGATCAAACAAGTCATCAATCCTAGGGAGTAGATAACGGTTCTTTATTGTGACTTTGTTGAGCTTCTAAAGTCTACACAAAGCTTTGAGAGGACCATCCTTATTCTTCAAAAATATGACTGGTGCTCCCCAAGGAGATACACTAGGGTGAATGAGACCCTTATCTAACAACTCCTCTAACTGAATCTTGAGCTCATGAAGCTCTGGAGTCGTCATCCGATAGGGTGCCCTAGAAATTGGTGCAGATCCAGGTACTAAATCAATGGTGAAATCCACCTCTTTGCGGGGTGGTAACCCTGGAAGCTCACCTAGAAACACATCGACATACTCCCTCAAAACTACATGATCATCTAAGGGTGAATTCTCTAGAGTGCTCTTTGATCGATCACTGATGGTGATAGCAAACAACTGACATCCCTTATGCATGCTCCGCTTGAGTTTCTTAGCCAAGATCATGCGTAAGGAGATAGGCCTCTACATCCTTGATATCACAATTGCACTCCCAAGATCATCTTGACACTCAATGACCTTATTTCTACAATCCACCTTAGCCCGATGAGCCTCGAGCCAATCCATACCCAAAACTACCTGATAGGATCCTAGAGGAATAACTCGAAGGTCAAGTGTAGTGGAGAAGGCTCCTAAATCAAGTACGTAACTCTCCACATACGAGTCCATGACGAGTTTGGCCCCAGAGGCCAACTCAACCTACCAACTATCTAGTTGCCTAGCCACCACTAGCCCACACTGGTCCACTATAGAAGGTGATATAAAAGAATTTGAAGCACTTGAATCAAAAAGTACTGAGACAGAAATACCCCTGATAGTACTTGTCGTCTCAATAATTGTGGCCTAATGCTCGTCCTAGCGGTTGTCAACCGCTGTATATACACGATGAGTGCATCCTACATCACCCACCATCTGCTCTGATCTAGAGGCCCTCTGTGTATCCATGGTATTTGGTTTGTGCGGGCACATACACACATAGTGATCAAGAGACCCACAAATAAAACATCCTCCTATACCCCTCTGCGATGGGTCCCTCCTGTACTCTCGGTGCCGATCCTATTGGTCCAACCCTAGCAGGCTAGCTTTGCGTGCAAGTTATCTATACCTACTGAGTACCCTGCCTCCTATCCCTAGCTCCACCAAAACCTCCTCTAGTGCCACCTCTCTGAAATCTCTGAGTCTGTCTAGCCCTCTGTTGCTGGTGGCCATGATGTTGCGTCTGCTGCTATGGGTGTGGTGAAGCCCTCATGGCTGCTGGTAGAGGCCAGAATCCTCCTCTAGGTGGTGGTGCTTGTACCCCTGTGACCTTTGACTCTGAAAGGCTTGTATCCTCTCCTGAAACTTTCTCTTGTTTCTATCTCGGTGCTCTTGTGCCTTGGTCCTATTCTCCTCAGCTAAGTAGGCCTTCTCAATGGCCTTCTCAAGCGTGGGAGGAGATAACATCCTAACTGCTCTTGTTATATCTGCATTAAGGCCTCGAATAAACCTGTTAACCTATAATTTCTCATCTTGTAGGTAATCCACATACTGCAGAAGATCTAGGAACCTGCTCTCATACTGTGCGCTACTGTGTTAGATCCCTATCATAAGTCGTGAAACTCATCAATCCTCTTCTGCACAAAATGCTTTGACATATAGTGAGCCCTGAATCACTCCTTGAACATCTCCCAGGTCACTGTCTCTCAAGTTAGATGGAGCTTCCACTCCTCATTCCTCCACCAAACGCTTTGTTGCGTCTTGAAGGAGGTGTATGGAAAACCTTGCCTTGAAATTGCTCTCGTATGAGTGTAAGCCAAAGTAGCTATCTAAGCTAAGGAACCATGACTCAGCCCCAAAGCCATCTGTAGAGCCGGTGTAGGTAGGTGGCTGCAAGTGAAGAAGATCCCTGATCACACACTGTATCCCGATCCAGCGATGCAACCCAATAGGTGAATGGGGTCGTCTATCCCCAATTGGTCCCTCAAGACTATGTGAGCAGCTACGACAGTGCGAGGCTACCCTCTCATGATGAATGACAAGGCTACGTGACCTCTCCCACCTCGGTGTATCGTGTTCTAGCGGCTCAATGCGCTCCTCGCCTATCGGCTCCTCGTCTCCCAACTAAATGTTCTCCTCTCTCACCTCTTGCGGTGGTGGGAGACATGCTGCACCGCACAATGTCGATCAACTGCTTAAGATCCTCTAAGATCTCGAAGTCATAACTCGGGTGCCCGTGGTTCGGGCATGGCGAGCCACGTCCCAAACTCCAAACCAAGCATCGTCTCATGGGTGCCATCCTGTGCATGAGGTGAGTGAAGAGGTTATTAAATTATAATTAAATGGTCGTGGAATTTTTTTAATCATTTTATTTATTTATTTATTTTAATGTTATTACAAACATTGTTATCGAGTTGATTGATTACCCAGAGTGTCCGTGTGTGTGAACCTTACTCTGATACCAAATGTCGGGCCCCACCTCGAGACACCGGAAAACCATACCAAAATGTAACTAAAATTTTAGGTAATTTTTTTAAAAGGGTGAACGGTTAATACTAATGTTTTCTTAACTATTTCCCACTAATAATTAATTTTATTATAAATTTATTTACCCAAAATTTAAATAAAACTATTCCATTAATGACTTAATTATTTATTCTTCTTAAGTTAACTAGAGTCATGAAATAATAGTCTACACCCTCTTGTTATACTAAATTAGTTTCCCCTTTTAAAATTAATTCTCATTCCCACAATATTTCCCATATCCAAAAAAGTGTGTAGGGTCACTTATGGACCCTAGGATTGAACCAATCTTGGCCCTTGATCTCCTTTTGCCCCAAAGTTTGCCCTAACATCTTTATCCTTTTCTTTTCTAATCTACTTTTGTCATTCTTTTTCTCATTTTGTTTTGGCTTTGTCTTTTGGATGTGCAGGTTAAGGAGCTATGGGGGCTTGCTTCCATGGAGTTTTTTTTTTTTTTTAAATATATAAATATTTTCTTACTCGAAAATCTGGTTATTAGGTGAGTAGAATACCCTCAAATTTTCTCTTATAGAAAATGAAAGAAAATCTTCACACACACACACACACACACACACACACACACACACGTAATAATAATATATATATCTATATATTTAAAACAAGTCAAATAAAAAGACTAACCCAATGTCAAATATTACAGGTTTGTGGTGTGAGGATTTTGGGATAGAGGTAAGCAACTCTGCGGCATGGGTGGTGGCGAGATGGGGAGTGGGGCGATGACAACGTGGGAGTGATGGCGGTGCGTGGGGGCTATGCAAGGGGCAGCAAGTGGTTGCGGGTCGGGGTCGGCCGCGGGAGATACGATAACATGGCAGCCGGGACAGGATGCGGTGGCACTGGAGTGGCCGCAGAGGATGGGGGGGAGAGTTTGGCCTCCCCCAAACCGTTTTTTTTTTCTATTTCTTTTTGTTTATTAAATTTTGTTTTACATTATTATATATATATATATATATATATATATATATATATATATATATATATATATATAAATATATATAAAACAATAGGTATAATGATTTTTTTATGATGTACTTATAAAAATAAATTTCTTAACTACTCATGGAAATGAAAACAAAAAGAGACTACTTTCATTTCATTTATTCATATTACCAACAATTACAAGAAGAGGTAAAATGCAAGAAGGAGAGTATTTCCATTTAATAGTAGTCATATGATTCAATGCCAACAAAAATTAGATTTCATTTCTAATGCCCTTACAAAACATATTTCAGATTTTTAAACAAGAGGAATATTCAACAAGAATAGTAATTTCTTTCAATAACTCACTTTCCTTCAACAAGTAGTCCCAACAATTCATATTAAGAAAACTTTCACTATCTTACAAGCCTTTATTTCAAAGGTTTAAGTTTCCAAAAAGGCAAAGCATAGTTCTATATCCTTTCAAGTATTCAAAGGAAAACAATGCAAGGTAACATGTAAATATTGAGGGTAGATTTATCAACAAATGGGATGCTAGTTTACATATAACTCCAAATACAAAGGAGGATTTCACACACAAGGAAAGCTTCCACAAGTCATTCTTTTCAAAAGGGAGATTCCAATCAAATTTTCATATTAAAGAAAACCACTATTACAACATTTCTTTCCTTTTCAAGGATTGAAGCTCACATATACCAATTTATCCAAATACATAACTACTCAAGGAGGTTTATTACAAGATTCTTTGCAAGCTTGAAGAGAGAGATTGTTCAAGTAAACCTACTCTAGTTTATAAGTAATTTTCAAATACAAAGAGGAGGTTTTACAACAAATGAAGTTTCCACCAAGCCATATCCAAAAGAGATACAAAGAGGTAGTGTCCACAAAGAGAGAGAAGATGCCAAAAGAGCTCCAACTACCACCAACTTCCATCATGAGATCCAACTTCAAATTCCTTTAAGGAATCCAACCAAGGAGAAAAAAATTGTTTTACCACCCAACCATAGGCATCATTACATGCCTTTCCCAAGGTTGGGATGCATGCTAGCCTCCCCCAAGCCCATGGGAAAGAGGACAACTATCCACAACTTTGCACAAGAGTGAGGGTGAACACACAACATTACATCCACACAAAAATAAGACAAATATCCAAAACAAGACTCCAAATTTGAAAAGGTGAAAAGGAGGAGAACCCAAGTTCTACCTCTAAAATGGGGAAGAGAAAAAAATTCTCCAAAAGTTGTAACCATCATTAGATGCACAAAAATAAGATCTCCATACCCTCCTTATTTCTCCAATTTCATTCAAGCCCTCCTTATTTCTCCACCCTTTCACCAATCCTTCTTGGAAGGATTTTCAACCCCCGAAGGGGTTTCCTTACCAAGAATGAGGAAGGAGGTTCAAGCCAAATGGGCCACCTTCCCACCTTAAACCATTTGAGGGGAGTAACTAAATCCTACAAGGCTTGTCCATCAAGCCTATAAGGATTGAGAGGAAGAATTTTCCTCTCTTCCCTACAACTCCAAAACTCCATCATGCCGATGATGGAGGGAGCAAAATCAAATAAAAACAACCAAAATCTTCAAGCAACAACATACATTTCCAAGTAAACAACTAATTTCTAGCATGATATGACAAACACAATAAAGCTCAAGAAGCTTACCTCAAGGAAAAGCTTTCCAAAATTAATTTCTCCACCTTCTTGACCCAAACAAACTCTAGCTCCAAATCCACTAGCCTCCAAGCAAAAGCTAAAAAAGGTTATCTTCTTTTCCCATGAGGGGTAATTTGAAGAGGAGCAAGCAAAAATCCTCACAAATGAGGGGGTGACATGTGTCACCCCTCTCTTCCCTCTCTTCCCTCAAAGTCAAAGATGCCAAAGCTAAAAGAGAGAAAAGGGTAAAATGACTTTTAGTCTCCTTCTCCCAAATTACCCACAAAGATAACAAAACAAAACTTGTGCAAGTTTTAACAAAGCACACTTATCCATACCCCTTACATGGATGTGACCAAAGGGGAGGAAAAAGGGGGAAACTCCCTCTAAGCCTTGGAAATAAGTCCCCCTACCTATTAGGTAGGGTCCAAGGGCCCATTTTCATGTTAATGGAACCCCAAACTAAAAAGGGGTCCCTAAAAATGCCTAAAATAACCCAATTTTAGGTTTAGAAAATTGGCACAAGGGTAGAGGGTGTGGGGCCCACCCAAGGGTTCACATGTGACCCTAAACCCTTTTAATTAAGTACATCATTAAAAAAATTCAAAGCTTAATGTAAGTGGGGTCATTAATTCCCCTAAACAAGTTTACAACACAAACTAAACACCCTAAGCTAGATTAATAATACAAGACATTACATTACAAATGAGGGTCACTCGTGGTGCCCAAAACAATAATTCTAATGCTAAGGCCTCATGCAATAAACACGGCTAGGACTTAGCCCATGGGTTGCTTGTGCAAAGTTGCATAAATCGACATGAATTCCACATTCTCCTGTGACCTGTCATATGCACACTCATTGCACACATTAAACGCACTTGTCCGATAAAATGTGAATTAACTACTAAATAAGATATCAATGAATTCTAAACTAACATATCATCTCTCTAGAATCAGAAATGCGACAACGTGCACAATTATACACAATTCACCATAGGTTAGACATAATAATAAAGTGACATGTATCCATAGAATCCCAACATGCAACAAACTGAGTATCCATCAATATAATTGTGTTCCAAAACAACATCATTGGAAATATGCATGTGATGCATATTTAATTCCAACCGTAGCTTTTTTAGGAAAACTAATTTTAGCTTTAGTCTTGTTTTAGTTTGCTTTAGTTAAGTTAGCTTTATCTTATTTTTATCATTAGATTTAATTCAAATAAATCTGTTTTAATTCATGCATAGCATGCAACTGTTTTTTTAAAGCATGAGTTTAGATTTAGAATGCTCAGTTAAAGAGCTGTTAGTGGGTGAGTTATTCTATTTAAATAACAACAATTGTAATTGCTTTGTATGCACACACAAAGGTGTGAAATCTACACAAGCAAGGAAGGATGTGCATTGAAAGCACACAACTACACGCACAGACTTGATTGTAAAGAGTTGAAGCTCTGAGTATGATGAAACTTTTATTAATGGAGATTATGCACAACAGTGCTGGTTCGAATATTCATCTGTTTATGCAAGTTATTTAAGTATTACTGTTTATTTCTTTTATGTTGTTTGTTGTATAAGACTACAGATTTTCTACAAATTGGTATCAGAGCGAGGTTATTCCAGCAGCTTATTAAATTGGTAGCAAGCTATGGCTTCTACATCCGGTATGCAGACACCACAATTTAATGGAAAGAATTATGAATACTTTGGTCGTTGACCATGAAGGTGCTATTCAGATCTCAAGACGTGTGGGAGATCGTTGAAGATGGGTACACAGAGCCCAAATGCAGCAACATATATTGCACTTTCTCAAGCAGAGAAAGATACTTTGAAGGAGTTACGAAAGAAGGACGGAAAAGCTCTTTTCTATATTCATCAAGCAATGCATGAAAGCATTCTTCCAAGAGTGGCATAGCTAGTCAAGCAAAGACTGCATGGGATACTTTACAAGTTGCATATCAAGGTAAGGAGAAAGTAAAAACCGCCAAGCTACAGTTACTTCGTAGAGATTTTGAGAATTTAGCAATGAAAGATTCAGATTCTGTAGAATCATTTTTTACATATGTAGTTGGCTTAGTCAATCAAATCAAATCCCATGGTGAGACTCTTGAGGACAGAAGGATTATTGAAAAATTGCTTAGAAGTTTGCCTACGAAATTTGATCCTTTAGTTGTTGTTATTGAAGAAACTAAGGATCTGAGTCAATTTTCTATTGATGAGTTGCATGCATCACTAATCAATCATGAACAGAGGATGAATAGATCACATGCAAGTGTAGATCAGGCTTTTGCATCTCAGACAGCAGGTAGTCATGGCAAAAGAAGAGGAAGTTTCAGCCCAAGAGGTAGGAGGAAGAAGTCCATCCGAGGGACGGCATCGGTTCATCAAACTCAAGTGGAAGAGGACAAAATCAAGAACAAAGTTATGGTCAAAGACAAGATAAGTCTCATGTTCAGTGTCATTATTGCAAGAAGTATGGGCACTATGCTTATGATTGCAAGAAAAATAATATGATCAGGAGAGACAAAATCAAAATCAGGTTGGAAGTTCTATTTCTAAACCTATGTTTATTGCATGCACAAGGATTGCCAAAGCAATACCTTCTTTATCCCCTATTGAATGTAATTTGTCAAAAGAGAGTCCATGTGATGTATGGTATTTGGATTCAGGTTGCAGTAATCACATGATAGGTAATCTAGATTTGTTTTCTAGTTTGGATGATTCAGTTAAGAGTGATGTAACTCTTGGAAATAACAATATTGTGTCTGTGAAAGGAAAAGGCACGGTTAGTATTCTAACAAGACAGGGGAGAAAACAAGTATGCAAGATGTTTACTACGTTGCAGGTTTGAAACATAACCTTATGAGTATTGGACAACTGGTACAAAAAGGATACAGAGTCTATATGGAAGAAAATGAGTGCGTGATTGTGGACAAAGCTCCTAGCACTCAGTTGATTGCAAAAGTGAAGATGAGCAGCAATAGGATGTTTCCATTGATTTTGAAACCTGGAAAGAAGAAGAAATCAGATATGTTTGCAGCAAAGTCATGCATTAAGCCAAATCAGTCTTTTGTTGAGTCCTGCGCTCAAACAAATGAGTCCTGCGCCAATGAAAATCAGTCTGCGCTATAGTAAGCGAGTCCTGCGCTGATTCCTACGTAAATATAGTTGAGTCCTACGCTGAAGGAACACAATCAAATTTTCATTCAGTCATGAAGGATGAAACATGGCTTTGGCATCTAAGGTATGGACATTTGAATTTTGGAGGTTTGAATTTATTACATAGAAAAATATGGTTAAAGGTTTTCCATTGATTCAAAAACTGGAAAGGGTATGTGAAGGTTGTATTTTGGGAAAGCAACACAGAGATTCATTCCCAGTTGGCAAAACAACAAGAGCAAGTGCACCACTTGAGATTGTACATTCAGATTTATGTGGACCTATGCAGACAGCTTCTATTGGAGGTTGTATTTATTTTATGACATTCATTGATGATTACACAAGGAAGACATGGGTTTATTTTCTGAGAAATAAATCAAATGCCTTTGATACATTTCAGCAATTCAAGGCATTAGTGGAGAAGCAAAGTGGATACTACATCAAAGTTCTCAAAACGGACAGAGGAGGTGAGTATGTTTCTAATGATTTTATGAATTTTTGCAGATATCATGGTATACACAAGCAATTTACTACCAGGTATACACCACAACAGAATGGTGTGGCAGAGAGGAAAAATAGAACCATCATGGAGATGGCGAGAAGCATGTTGAAGGCAAAACATCTTCCAAATGAGTATTGGGCAGAAGCAGTAGCAACTTCTGTTTATATTTTGAATAGGTGTCCAACGAAACTTGTTAGGAACATGGTTCCTCAACAAGCATGGACTAATAGGAAACACAGTGTTTCACATTTCAGAGTTTTTGGTTGTGTAGCGTATGCACATGTACCTGATGAGATAAGGAAGAAGTTAGATAACAAAGGAGAAAAGTGTATTTTTGTTGGGTATTCAGAGAATACAAAAGCATACAAGTTGTACAATCCAGTCACTGGAAAGGTTGTGATCAATAGGGATGTACAATTTATTGAGAATGAAGCATGGGATGGAAGTATAGAGAAAACAGTGAGTATAGCAACATCTATTCTGCATGATGATATGACAGATGAAACTTTAGAGCAACAAGCTACTGTATCTACAAATCTTGGACATGCACCACAAGTTGTAGCACAAGCTACACCGCCATCTACAGTCAGGAGGTCACCAAGATTTCAGCCATCTTTAGCCATGCAAGAGACACCACAGGGAACACCAGAAGCTACTCCATCACCAAAAAGTAGTCCTGCATCGAATACTCTCTGCGGCGGAAAACAAGAAGTCTAAGTGAGATTTATAATGTTGATACAACTAATTCATTTTCAATTTTTGCATTATTTTCTCAAGTGCAGATCCAATTATATTACGAAGAGGCTATAAAGAATGAAGTTTGGGAAAAAGCCATGGATGATGAGATTGATGCTATAGAGAAGAATCAGACATGGGAGCTAATGGATCTTCCAAAAGGAAAGGACGTGATAGGAGTCAAGTGGGTCTACAAGACAAAATACAATGCTGATGGAAAAGTACATAAGCACAAAGCAAGGCTGGTTGCAAGAGGTTTTACGCAGCAATATGGAGTTGACTACAATGAAACATTTGCACCAGTAGCACGTTTGGATACGGTAAGAATGGTTTTAGCAATTGCAGCTCAAAACAAATGGCCTATTTATCAGATGGATGTTAAATCAACATTCTTAAATGGATTCCTTGAAGAGGAAGTTTATGTAAATCAGCCAAAAGGTTATGAGATTGAAGGTCATGAAGGAAAAGTATACAGATTGAAGAAAGTGCTCTATGGTCTCAAGCAAGCACCTAGAGCTTGGTACAACAGAATAAATTCTTATTTGATTGAGAATGGTTTCAGTAGGAGCAGCAGTGAGCCTACCTTATACACCAAGATAAATGAACAAGGTAAAATTTTAATTGTTTGTTTATATGTAGATGATTTGATCATTACTAGAAATCTATCTACAGAGTCATTCAAATCAGCCATGAAGAAGGAGTTTGAGATGACAGATCTTGGTCTTATGCATTATTTTTTGGGTATTGAAGTTCAACAATCAGAAGGTGAAGTTTTTATCTCACAAGCAAAGTATGCAAGTGACGTTTTGAAAAGGTTTAACATGTTGAATTGTAAGCCAGCACCAACACCAGTTGCAGTAGGTTTGAAGTTGAGCAAAGAGGATGAAGGATCGTTTGTGGATCCAACATTGTTTAAAAAGTTGGTTGGAAGTCTTATGTATTTGACGGCCACAAGGCCTGATATCATGTATGGTGTGAGCCTCATATCAAGGTTCATGGAATCTCCAAAAGATTCACATTGGCAAGATGGAAAAAGAATTTTGAGGTATGTACGTGGAACAAGAAATTATGGAATTCTTTATTCAAGTTCGGATGAGTTCAAACTCATTGGTTATACAGATAGTGACAATGTTGGAAGTATAGATGATCGGAAAAGCACATCCGGCTATACTTTTCACTTTGGAACAGAGTGGTTTCATGGGCATCAAAGAAGCAGCCATTGTCACGTTATCTTCAGCAGAAGCGAGTATGTAGCAGCAACATAGGAGCAACATGTCAAGTTGTTTGGATGAGAAGAGTGTTGACAAATTTACAACAAAAACAAGAGGAAGCTACACAGATTTTTTGTGACAACAACTCAGCCATAGCGTTGTCCAAAAATCATGTTTTTCATAAGAGGAGCAAGCATATTGATACGAGGTATCATTTCATCAGGGAGCTGGTAAACAACAAGGAAATTCATCTTGAATTTTGTAGATCCGAAGATCAGTTTGCAGACATTTTTACAAAGGCTTTAGCAAAAGAAGTTTTCAAATATTTGAGAGATTGTTTGGGAGTATGTGATCCTGCACATGGCAGATCTGAAAAAGCAAACACAACTCTAGAAGAGTGAAAGCTACAGTTTGAAATTAAGGGGGAGTGTTGGAAATATGCATGTGATGCATATTTAATTCCAACCGTAGCTTTTTTTAGGAAAGCTAATTTTAGCTTTAGTCTTGTTTTAGTTTGCTTTAGTTAAGTTAGCTTTATCTTATTTTTATCATTAGATTTAATTCAAATAAATCTGTTTTAAATCATGCATAGCATGCAACTGTTTTAAAGCATGAGTTTAGATTTAGAATGCTCAATTAAAGAGAGCATTAGTGGGTGAGTTATTCTATTTAAATAACAGCAATTGTAATTGCTTTGTATGCACACAAAGGTGTGAAATCTGCACAGCAAGGAAGGATGTGCATTGAAAGCACACAAATTGCATGCATGCACACTTGATTGTAAAGAGTGAAGCTCGAGTATGATGAAGCTTTTATTAATGGAGATTATGCACAACAAAGTCTTTGGTTCGAATATTCATCTGTTTATGCAAGTTATTTAATTTTTCTATTTATTTATTTTATGTTGTTTGTTGTATAAGACTGTATATTTTCTACAATCACATCAATTAGTATCCATGACATCATAAGATAATGCGACAACATAATAATCAAGCTAAATTGGCGCTATACGCCTAAATCTCCATATATGTCTAATAAGATCAAATCTCCTAATGTAATGTCCAAAATATATCAAATCTCTGTCAAAACATGTCTATGAGTAATGAGCAACAAGTAACTGAGCTATAAAAATGTGGGCACTACAAGAAATTGTTAAATTAAAATCTCAACATTAGGAAAGTGAATAGTAATTACAAAATTTAAAATCTTGATTGCTTGAGAAAATTTTGAGTATAGTAATCTCCAAAAGGAGGAACTAATATGATGGAGTACTAGATGTTGGGCGAGTTAATTCTATTTACGAACTAAGGAGGCTTTTCACATATCAAATAAGGAAAAACGGGATTTGAAAGGCAGGTCCAGTCAACTGCTACTGGATTTGAATGGCAGGCAGACCTACTTTGTATGGTTAACTCTTAATTCCGTAGCAGGCTGGTTGTTCCATGTCTCATTCATTACTCCACACATGCTCTAAATACACTACCAAACGCCCTTTAGATGGAAACGAATGCCTATAATTCAAACACAAAATCTAGCACAAGAGACCTATATAATACACAGATCTGCCTAGCCAATATAAATATCAAATTGCTTGAGATGGATATTGACGGAAAGGACCGCAAGGAAATACTGGAAAAAACAAATCACCGTGTTAGCTTTATCTCCATGATTCCTTGCACCTCTCATTTTCGCCGTTTTCAACCTCCCCAGGATTCTGCAGAGAAAGATTTAGAGAAGCACTCGACAGCGAAAGTCAAGGAGAAGGAGTTTGGAGGGTGGAAAACGTTTCCTTTCATTATCGGTATGTATTCTTTGGTTTTTATGTCTGGCAAAGTTCTATGCTTTTTGTTTTAAACAAAATTATACGGTTATGAATTTTCAGGGAACGAGATATGCAGTACAGCAGCAGCCAGTAATTTGACTGCGAATATGATTGTGTATTTAACCACGCAGTTCAACATCAAAAACATCCAAGCCACGAATATCATCAATATATCCAACGGAGGATCGCAGCTGGCGCCACTCATTGGAGCGTTTCTTGCAGATTCATACCTCGGTCGTTTCTGGACAATTTCCATCGGTTCAGTTGTCTCATTTCTTGTACGTCTCCTCAAATCATGATTTACCTGCCTTGACAACTTACGCAAAATGGGTGTACAAATATTTTCTATACATTATGCTAATCGGTTGTTTTGTTTCAGGCGCTGGTTCTCTTAACGCTTACAGCGATTATAAGTTCGTTGAGGCCGCCTGAATGCAGCCCGCAGTTACAGGCTGCAGGAAGCTGCCATGGCCCCTCCACAGCACAGTATGGAGTTCTCTACTTTTACTTAGCTTTAATAATTGTAGCCTCGGGAGGAATAAACTTCAATTCATCTGCTTTCGGAGCAGATCAGTTCGATAAGACATCTGCAGAGGGAATGAAAAAAATTCACACTTTTTTCAATTGGTACTATTTTGGGCTTTATAGCTCATTCATAATAGCTGCTACTGTAATTGTATATATTCAAACGAATGTGAGCTGGGCGTGGGGATTTGGGATTTGTGCTGTCCTCACTGGTATATCCGCGGCGTTCTTCTTCGGGGGAACAAAATTTTACGTTCGTAATAGGCCAGAGGGCAGCCCATTCACTGGGCTGGCACAGGTTGTTGTGGCATGCGTTAGAAAATGGCATCTGCAATTACCTTCCAAAGCCGATGATTATTACCATGCACAAATAATGGAGTCCGAAAGGCTTTCTCTCACGCAGCAGCTCAGGTATTACATTCGACCTCCCTTTTGCTTGTATATTCATAATTCAATTCCTATACTTATCAAAACCATTTGAAAAGACTTTTTCCTTGGTACAGCAGTAGTTAATGGTCCTGCATTGGCACACTTCATGGCCTGTGAATGCAGGAAGAGTCCTCCCAACTGACTGTGTAAATGTAAGTGTAACTGGTTTATGGGTTTGGGGGATTAAAACTTGGGCAGGTGGCGGGGGAGTGCTCAGTCCACATCATTAAACCCACCTTTTTAAAGACTGACCATCACAATCAACTTGCATCCGGCTTCAAACCCTCTACTTCCGCGCCCCAATTCTCATGTCCCACCTTTCTAATGTGCACTCATGTTTGAACCTATATTGAGTCTCTTCTTTTTAAAATATTGTTGACTATGTTTGACCAAATAAGTACCAACACATTATGTTGTTACCTATATAGGTAAGATAACAATACATTAACAATGTAATGTGTAGTTCTTGTTATGTTACCTATATAGATAACAATGTAATGATGTGATGTTACCTTTTCCGTCAAAATTAACGGCGACTTCACGGAAAATAGTTTTTCCCCAATGTGAGGGATAGGCTCTACCTGTTATAGTGATGAGTTCCAATAAATTAATATTATTATAAGATTTTAAAACATGGACAATGAATCATTTTTTTTGAAATTTTTTGACAGGTTTTTAAATAAAGCTGCTATAAAAACATCCCAAGAGTTTGTGTCAGATGGACAATTGAATCCAAATCCATGGAAGTTGTGTAGCGTTGAACAAGTAGAGGAGCTCAAATCCATTCTGAAAACCCTACCAATCCTGTCCACTGCAATTATTCCCAGTATTATGGCTTCCCAACAAATAACATTCTCAGTGTTACAGGCACTCACAATGGACAGACATCTGGGCCGGCATTTCCAAATACCTGCGGCTTCTTTTATAGTGTTCAGTATCTTATCTTCTGCA
This sequence comes from Taxus wallichiana var. yunnanensis, assembly GCA_018340775.1. NCBI lineage: Eukaryota > Viridiplantae > Streptophyta > Pinopsida > Cupressales > Taxaceae > Taxus > Taxus wallichiana. The sequence continues at coordinate 98,290,366 of CM031233.1, read as the reverse complement.
ATCATGTTGCCTATCTATGACAGAGTGATAGTACCCTCCCTTGCTCGTAAAGGACTAAAAATTACATATCTGCAAAGAATAGGAATAGGCATGATTTTATACTGTGTGGGATTGGCGGTGGCTGCCATGGTGGAAAGTAAACGTTTGAATGCAGAAAAATCGGGGGCAATGGTCCTACAAATGTCGGCTTTGTGGCTTATTCCTCAAAATGTGATAATGGGGTTGGCGGATCCATTTCAAAGTGTAGGGTGGATCGATTTCTTTTACAATCAATTTCCAGAAGCAGTACGTAGCACGGCGGTGAGCATAGTGTCTATAGCCGCTGCAATGGGGTTCTATTCTAGTAGTTTGTTGGTTAGTGTTATTCACCAAAAAAGTGATTGGCTTCCTAATAATCTCGATCAAGGTCATCTTGATTATTTTTACTCTCTTTTATGTGGAATGGGGCGTTGAATTTTGTATATTTCATAATATGGACTCGGTGGTATAAATACAAAGAAAAAGTATATCAAGTCCAAAATATATCCAAAGTTTGAAGTTTCCATGTCCATGGAATGTGGACTGTAATAATTTTCAAATCAATATATTACAGAAGGCCTCGACAAGTGGTAAACATAAAGGAAATAGATGGTTTAATCTTAGATAAATTATTTTTATAATAATTTATTGTAGCACAGGGAGTTAAGTTGTATTGTGTATGATTCATGGGATTGTAATAGGTCAGTATAAGGTTATCGTGATACTATATTATGAAGTTAATATGTTTTAAGTTGATAACTTGTTTTGTCATATGTAAGTTTGTATATGGATCATATGCTATTCAATTGTAGTTTATAGTTTAATGTAAGCTTGTGTATATTGTTGTGCATTATTACATATATCTAAAATTATTTGCTTAGTTTTATAATGTATTTTGTATCTACATGTTCAAAAATGGTTGTGTTATCAATCGTTTTATTTTATAAATAATTTTATTTATTTGTTATGTTATGTTAATTTAATTAATTAAGTAGTATGGGTGTTATTGTTAATTTCTACATTTTTAAATTTTTATTTTGTTTATGTATTTATGAATTTATTATTTTAAATCATATGGAATAATTGTAAATTAATTAATGAAGTGTCATAAGATGAGTTTTTAGATCTTTAGGAAAAAGAGACAAAATGTTTGTTTTTCATATAATTTTACTCTCTATTAGACATAATATGTTTAACTCCAAATTAATTCCATCAATATTGTATGTATCCAAAACCGCACTTTGTATGTACACAACAATACATGATTCCACCTCTATCATGTAGTATAATCACATTCACAATATTAACAACTCGTATATTTACTACATTTAACCTATAGTTTAGAGTAGTGCATTCAAAACACAAATTAACAAAAAAATCATACCCAAAATATCAAATCACCATTTTGTAAAATATTATCATTTAGATTCAAAAGAATCGTAAAGTCCAAGATTTCAAATTAACATATAGTTTCAAACCATAGAACATCAAATTTTGATTTAACTTATAATTCTCTCTAAATTTAGTGTACGTGAAAGGGAAATCGAAAAAAGTATAGATCCATTTATTTAAGATTTATTTCAGTCCATAACATAACATAAAACTATTTTACTTGTATTTAAAGTAAAACATATAGCACCCATTGCATATTTTATAATTAAACCCCAAACATAAAGTTATTTCCACATTTAAACCAAATCTAAGGTACATATACAATGCATTTTTAATTCTAGTTTCATTCCATAAATTCCACCTAAACCCATAACACATTTTTCGCAAAATACATCATAAAACAATAAAACAAATCATAATTTTACATTAATTATCTAAATGGGTTGTAAAACAATCTCCTCTAAATGTATCAAGGTGTTTAATACACATGAATTTCCCTCTCATTTCACCTTTACTTAAATGTTCTAGAAATGTAAAACATTAATTAGTTTTGGAGTGTGGAAAGTATGTATACGAATATCACTAAATCAAGAATTTATGTATACATTTAAATATATGATAAATGCTTAAGATATTTGATCGATTAGAGTACATGCTTGTTAGGAAAATTTAGTATTGATATAGTTTGATATTACTTGTATGGTAAATAGTACTTACGATTATTTGTTATATAAGTGTTGGTGAAATAATTTGTTGCATAGGGCATATTATTTGTTTTCACTAGTAGTCACAAGGCTAAGCCCCTCCTTTTTAGGAACGAGGAGGCTCCCATTTATTGAATGCAACCTAAATAGAAGTGTGAGGTGGCTGTCAAGCCTGAAATCACACATGAATTGTCTACTAAACATGTGGCAAAGTTATGGTACAATGTACAAGGAGAAACTTAATTTGAAGACAGTAAAGATAATATGGGGAAATAGAGAGGGGTTAATGCTGAGTATCCCTACAAATTTCACATGCATTATCCAGAGTAGGTCCACATTCAATAGGAATAAATCAACTATGCAAACAATATTAAGAATAATAAATTAGAGACACGAAGTTCTATGAATTCATTAATGAAAGACACAATTTTTTCTTGGTTATACAAGATCACAGATTACTTGAAAAGTTGGAAAGTAGAGAGTATGGAAGAACATAGGAAAGAAAAAGGAGATAGAAGAAGGTAACTTATTGCTTGTAGTAGAAGGGAAATCCAACAACTAGTAACAATCAATAAGTGCTAACCTTTGGAATAGACAAAACATACCAATTTATAGCTTACAAGATGTCTCTCCTTTCCCCTACATGTGACTTTTCATCTCACCAACATCATGTGACTTTTCAAATTACCTATGAATGAAACTAGGTTGTTTTCTTAATTTTGAAAAGGGATTTTTGTAATGTAAATTTAATCACTTAAGTGAATAAGATGAAATAGTGAAAAATTACATTCCCTATGAAGGAATAGAATGTTAGAGTGAGGGGAGGGGGATAGAGAAGAAGAGAGAACTGAAATCCAGAGACGTGAAAGATCCTTGTTGACGAAGCACTTGCTTCCAATGGATCTTGAGTCAATGATCCATAAATGATGTTTCCGCTTTTGCCCTCTTGTGAGATGCGAAACACTCCAAGGCATTGAACAATTGTATAGAAACACTTCGCTACAAGAGTTGCAGACCGATATGGAACCATGATGATCATTTTTAACACATTGTTAGAGTTAGAACATGTAGATCATCACCTTGCTCTTCTTGGCTTCAAAATTCACCTCCATGACATAGATGTTTCCTTTTTGAATAGAATCAACCCCAAGATGCTCAAACACCATATTTCTCATTTGTTACTCATTGGAAAAAGGTATTATCCTCCAAAATAGATAATTGATCCTTCATTCAACTGAAAATGTATTGGTGAAATCATGAATCCGTCAAGTCACTAAGATGTTATACATTGTGTAAAACTTATCCAAGTGCTCTTTCTTCAGCATGAGAGGCTCAACATCCTTATTTCTCGAAAAATAACTCGACACTTACTATTTTTTATCAAGCCTTATTTTGAGCAATCCATTTTAGATTACTATTAGTGTAAAATCACAACACCCCCAAATGAGTCTATAGATCTACTTTTCTAAGGCAGAATCATTTGGTGTGATCCGCATAACATTGAGTCTTCCTCAAAGTGTGGGACTCTATAAAATAGGAAGACTCTCCAGATTAAAGGTTGGTTCCTATTCCTCTATTTAGGTGCATACGTAGAAACTTGCAGAGGGTCTATTCTTAATCCTAATCTAAACTTTACCAAGGAGACATGGATAGAAGGAATATAGAAATTAAAAACAAAAGCTAAGCTATGAGGTGATGCACCAAAGGAATGATGAACACTTATTTTGCTAATAGACACAAACCAACATAATGCATATAATAAACAAGCACAGATGGCCAGATATGTAATAGAAGACCAGATGAAAGAAAAAGAGGCAAGAAAGGATCTAAAATCAATCACAGATGTGTTTTATTGCTCTGTAGATTGATACAGTCCATTACAAAGTAGCCAAGAGGTAGAAACATAATGTAATTTTGATGGAAGGCCTGAACCCCACAAATCCCTTTGCTAAGAGGAGAAGGGAGCCTGCAAAACAAAGAATGTCCAACCCTTTACAATGAATCTTGCCCCCATTTTTATAGGTTCAATCAGAGAGAAGAAAGAGAGAGAGAGAGAGAGAGAGAGAGAGAGAGAGAGAGAGGAGAAAAGTTAGGTCAAAGCTCAACCACTACTATTAATGGTTCTAATGAAAGATACCCCTATATCTATCTTTACTACATCAATCCTTGGTTCGACACCTTGAAGGAGGAGGAAATGACGAAACAGATCAAATCTGATTTGGTTGTTGAGGCAAGAAGATCTTACATTGAAATCTCGAAGATGTTTCCTCCATTTTCCTTCACCTAACCTCCTCAAAATTAAATTTTTAGGCCTCCATGGCATGGGTGAGGCCGAGATCTTTCCAATGGTGTTAGATTCATGATATTTTGAGCCCTGAGTTGAAAGATATGCCCCTTCAAAGTTTGTATCGGGTCCGTACAGATGGGTGGGAAAAAAATTTGAAAAATGGGTCCCCCTTTTGATATGGGACACGTGGCAGCCAGATTAGAGCAAAATTGGGCTTACGGGTCCTCAATTTATCTTTTTTCCCTATTGTGCAAAAAAACACAAAACTCAAAAACTCCCGTAGCCCCGAGACTCGCCCTAGACACGTGGCTCCTTTTGGTTGGTTGGGAATGTGCTTCCATATTTGTCTTTATGCCTTTTGAACAAAAGGAAAATTTTCACTTTTTCCTCCAACTCCCCGCTTTAGCTTTGACTCGGGTTCACACGCTGACTTTTCCTTGGGCGGAGTTGCGGGCCATTTTGTAACTTTTACCCCTTTTGATACAACAAGGGGAAAAGAACCAAATTTTCCCTAATGACCCACTTTTCCCTAGGACACACGGTAGTCTGGTGCTTGTTTGGAAACCTTTTCTTTATTCAATCTTTGAATCAGTGCCATTAAGACACTTGGTAGCCTCTACCGACCTGTTTGTGCATTGACTATTCAACTAACTTAGCCCCTGTTGGAATAACACGTGGAGGCACCACGCTTGCTTGAAAACCTAGCCCAAAGCTTACCTTTGGAGGAGCGTTGAGTTGACACTTTTCGGTATCTGCGCAGCCTATGGACCTTTCAATGGTCATGTTATCCAAAATGTGCCCCTTGCTCATTTTGTGGCTAACTCCATTCATTCTTCCCTCTCTTGTGCCTCAGTCATATTTTTTTTTCTTTTCAGGCACTCAAAACTTTCTGGAAATGGCACCATTGGATAGAGCTCTTTCTCAGCTTTCCAGAAAGGTAAAGTTTTCCTCCTAACTCCATGTATTTTTGAAGTTATGGCTCAAAGGAGTTTTTATGGGAAAATTTCCCCTGAAAGGTCCGCACTAATAAAATAGCGCTACGTGTCCAAGGAAGTGGTGGGGTGGGAGGAAGACTTGGTTTTTTCACCAAGTGTTTGGCAAAATTTCAAAGGGAATATTTTCCCCGCAGCCCGCCGATGAATCACATGGTGCCACGTGGCCCAAGGGGAGAATTTGAATTTTTTTGACTAAGTGTTGGCGCATGGAAAATTTTGAAGGTTCAAGCCCGCCCCAACCAAATTATGCCACGTGTCCTATGGCATCTAACCGGTGGAGCGCGAGGAAGATTTGGAATTTTGGCGAAGTGTTTTTGTCAAATTTCAAAAGGAAAGTTTTGGCCCGTTGCCCGTCGACCAATCAATCGGAGGCCACGTGTCCATGTGACCCGAATGGCGGAGTGTGGGGGAGATTGGAAATTTTTCCCAAAAAAGATAAGCGTAAAAAGGAAAAGTGTTTGCGAGGGCTCGTGGCGAATGGAATCTTGCCACGTGTCCCGGACCGGTGGAAGGTGGGGAAAATTTGGGAAATTTTCCCAAAGAAAAAAGAAGGAAATTTCAAAAGAAAAATCCCCCCAAAGCGCAGCCAATGGAATCTCATCACAGTGTCTAGTGGTGGTAAAAATATAGGATAGGCCCACGTCCAATCAGCACTTGCCACGTGTCCTCAAATCATCGACCCGGCGGGGATTTTTGGAAAATTTTCCAAAGGGCAAAACAAAGGAAAATGAAGCATTAAGGGCCCGTGCCCAATTAGAACATGCCATGTGGCATCCGGTAGCGGAGCGTGGGGATTTTGGGATTTTTTTTTCCAAATGCAAAAAAGGTGAAAATTTCAAAATTTTCGCCCTCCAACCCGATTTGGCCCTGTTTTGCCCTAAAATTTCAAACGGCCATATCTCTCGATCCAGAGCTCGGTTTTTCACGTTCTTTATATCAATGGAAAGATGGTGAAATTCTCTACAAGATTCTAGGTCATTTTTGAATTTTGATGGAGTTTGGAGAGAGAAAATTGAAAAAACCTCTACCACGTGGTTATGGACATAAATGACATTTCAACCACCATTTTTAATGAAGAATGGCTCACATTCTCTCCCAAAGATGGAGAAAAATGTTAGGGGATGGGACCTGAAAGGATGCCCATGCTATTTTACTATGTTTTTATTCGGTGGTTGAATTTCTCCCACGTTTTCCCACGTTTCTCTCTCTGGGGTCGTGGTTTTGCACTTTGTAAAAGCCGATTTGGCTCATTTTCAAAGTATGGAGCATTTTTCATGTATTGCGTGCTCCCTCTATCACTTTGAAAGTGATTTTTGTGGAAAAATCAGACCTTTTCCAAGATTGCAACCTATTTTTTCTCTCTCTGTGTTGTAATGCAAGTGGTTTTTTTATGTTAAAATAACAATACAGCTCTATGAATGAGTTTCAATCCTTTGTTTGTGTTGTTTGATTCATTTCGATCCTCCATTACGATTATCGGTTTGTGCATGAATTTTTGTTGCATTTTTATGAACTCGTGTCAATCTGCGAAGTAAAAATTCTCACCACTCCTTTGGTGCATCACCTTATTAGCACTAGTTTCAGTTTTTTTGCATTCTCTATCTCTGTCCCTTATGGAATTTAGAGTAGGATTTTGAGTTTGAAACCTCTGTATAACTTGCAAGTGATATACCTGATCAGGGGAGTTTGAGGAACCAACCTCTAATATGGAGATTCCTTTCCCATTTTTCAAGTCCCACACTTGGGGAGAGGATTCAATGTTGTGCAATCACACTGGATGTCCAAAATGTCAAACTAGAAATCTGATCAACATCCAGGGGTGCTGCTGATTTGCAACAATAGTTTTGGCATGCGCCTGGTGGGATCTTAGAGTCTTATTTTCATTGCAACAAAATTGATGTGCATTTGTTGCAAGTTTCTTGCTTAAAAGATCCCTAAATTACACATCTGGCGACTCCAAGGAAGAAGAATCAGCTGGTTTTAGTAGTACAGGCCTAAAAACTCATGAGAAGAATCACCACAAGGTCAAGAGTTAGAGAAGAAGAAGTGTTGTTTGAGTATCTAGTAGTTATCTCCAAGAAGAAGGAAAAGAGGGAGGAGAATTCAAAGGTCTCCATCTCCACCAAATAGAACTCTATCAACTCCTCCACCTGGTAGGCCTTTCATTCAATCAACAAGGGTTTTAAGGCCAATCAAAATGGTACAAAACAACCCCTATGTCAATTTTATTGGCAAGACCCACTTGCTCTCAATGCACAAAACCCAATCCCAGTTGTAGCATTGAAGAACATCCCATACTTTACTAGAGAGAATCAGACTACTCCTGGTGATCATGTTAAGGATATTGCTAACATTTGTGCAATCCATGAGATCAATGAAATGCAAGTTGCTGTCAAATTGCTGGCATCTTCATTCAAAGGGAAATATTTGCAATGGTTCAGGAGTCTTGCCTCAGGATCTATCCAAAATTGGAACCAGCTATGTATAGCCCTCCATGAGCAGTTTGGAGAAAAGGGAGACAATTTGTCCCTTTTGGAACATAGCTGACAACCATCAAGAGAGCTCCCAATGAGTAGTTGACTGACTTCAACTTCAGATTTCAAAGGACTTGGGAGAGAATTCCAGTGGCATTCAGGCCAACAGTAGAAGGTGCTTTCCTTTATTACCTTAAAGCTTTAAATTCTGATATTTCTATGTTAATTCAATCCATGGGAGGCACAACTATCCCCATTGCTTATAGCATTGCCATTAGAGCTGAAAATTGTTTGATTCAAGCTGGCAAGCTAGCTCCTAGACCTCCAATGCCATTGTTTCCAAGTTTAGAGAGCCCAAATACTAGTCAAGCACCTATTTTAGCTCCTATTCCCACTCCTAGAAATCAGAATTTGAATGAAGCTTCTACTTCATCTTCTAGTACCTCAAATGAACTTCAAGAAGTCATGAAACAATTGCAAAATTTAGGTAATGAACTAGTTACCCTCAAGAGGCAGCAAAGCCCAAGTTTGAGTTTTAGACCTTCCTTATAGCCTCAAAGACCACCCAATCTAGCTGAAAATTTAAACCAAGAAAGACCTCTTGCTAATAGACCATTTCAGCCTTATAATCCCAATGCTACATCTGCCTCTAAGGCATTAGTGCCAGTGTAAAACAACACAGCTCAAGAGTATGATTGGTGTTTCCCATGTAATGAACCTCACAACCAGTGTATGTGCTTCAACGGTGCCTTGAATCAAGCATTAATGGTGACAAATACTGGTGTGGAGGGTGAAGGTAGTCAAGGAAATAACCAACAACAAGACACATTCCAGCAGCAATCAGCTCCAAATGATACCACACTTGTAAACTGGCAGGCAGAAGACTTTTGTGGCATGAATCAAATAGTTCCCAAAGTGTTACAGCCAACACAAGGTCAAAAAGGAGGAATTTGGGTGAAGAACAGCCATTAGCTCCAAATAATCCACAACCTCCTACTTCCCCACAAATTGTTGGCAAACAAAATTTAGCTCCAAACACACAAGGGCTGCCCAAAACAGCTCTCTCAAATGCCAATTGCTGCTTCCCATGTTCAAGGAATGAATGTGCAGCCAAGGGACAGAAAGAGATGCTTCATCCCCATTCAATATCATTGATCAGATGAAGAAGACAAATGTAAACATATCAATGTGGGAATCACTATCTATCCTAGGCCAAAGAGATTTGTTACAAGCTGCCATGAAGGACTGGTCAACTTCAAACCAAGAGCCCAAATGTAAGAGAAGGTGCTCACAAATGCTGCCTAGCCTAAGGGGAATCATGGAGGATAGCAAGGTAAAATGTTGAAACCCCCTCCATTCTATGTTTCATTGATCATTGGAAACCAATTAGTACACAATTGCATGATTGATTCCGGGGCAAGTAGTTCAGTAATGCCCAAGCAAATAGCTGATCAGTTAGGGCTTCAATATGAAGTCATATCCAAAGGGGTAGTGCAATTGGATGGGACAATAGTAACAACAGTTGGAGTGATAAAAAACTTGAGTCTTACTTTGCATGCATGCCCCAACGTTGTTGTTTTACAAGATGTCTCGGTAATAGACCTTCCACCACTCTTTGCCCTATGTTTGTCAAGGACTTCACACCAAGATTGAGGCTACTTATCCGCCGATTGGTCACACATGTTGTTCGAAACAAGATATGGAACCAAGGCCACAATCAGATCTGAACCTATTACAAACTTTCACATCGAGCCTTACACTCCAAGTTGGATCAATACCAATTGTTCAGCATTTGACCAAGAGGATTATCCAAGCACTGATGAAACTGACACCAAGGTAGGAAGCATCTCGGATCTAACTCTTGATGAATGGGAAAACAAGGTGCATGCTTTTGATCCTTATCAAGAGGTAGAAGAATCCAAGCTAGGAGTCTATTGCATGCATGAAGAAAATCAGCCTATTCCTAGCATCACCAAGCAAAACCACAAGGATGAAAATGAGGTATGGTAGTTGTTTTTGATGGATCAAGCAATAGACAAGGTGCGGGGGGGGAGCTATGCTTGGTTTCACCTCGAGGAGTTAAGTATTATTCAGCTTTTAGATTTCAGTTTGCATGCTCTAATAACACTTTGCTAAATATGAAGCTTTGATACAAGGATTGCATTGGTCAATCAAGAGAGGAATAAAGAACTCCGCAAGTATTTGGTGACAAGTGAGTTGATTGTCAACCAAGTTAAAGGGCAGCAACATGCTACAAGAATGATTTGCTCAAGTGCTACAAGAAACAGGGTATGGGACCTCATTGAAGATTTTGAGGGCTTTGGCATAAAATCCATTCCTAGAAAAGAGAACCAAGCTACTTGACAGCTTGCAGCGGTTGGGCAGCCTTTGACGTTGTTGAAAGCATTCAAAAGAAAAGGTACATCCAAGAATCCATGTGATTGTAAGGCCCTCAGTGCTAGACAACAATGTAAGTTGGAAAGTATTTGAAAATGATCAACAAATCATCCATTTCTTGCAAGAGAGAGGCTGAGTTCTCAGCTAAAAATCAGAAAAGTTGGAGCAATAGATGGTGACCAAGTGGTATAGTGAGAACCAAAAATTCCAAAAGGACTTATTAACTGGAGTCCATTTTCAATCCTAATGATCAGTTTAGGAAGGAGAAAGCAAACATCCAAGTCAAGGGAGAAGATTCAGTGTCCATCTCGGTGGAAGAAGGCAAATCACTCCGAGTTGGTAAAGTGACAACTGAGCAAGAAAGGTATGAATTCATACAACTTTGTCAAGAATTCCCTAATGTGTTTTCTTGGAGCTATGAAGATTTGAAAGGTTTCAATCCCAAGTTAGCTCAACACACCATTGAGTTGGACCCAAGTACTAAACCCATTAGGCAAAAACAAAGGCTAGTCAATCCACACATGGAGCCTCTCATGAGGAAAGAATTGAATAAGTTGATAGAATCAAGGATCATATTCCCTATCAAACATTCTAGTTGGGTAGCCAACTTGGTTCCAGTAAGAAGAAGAGTGGGGAAATCAGATTGTGTGTTGACTTTAGAGATTTGAATAGAGCATCTCTCAAGGATCATTATCCACTTCCTTCCATGGAGCAGATTTTACAAGTTTTTTCTGGCTTTGAGAGGTTTTCATTACTTGATGGCTATTCGAGGTACAATTAGATAATGGTGAAAGAAGAGGATCAGTTCAAGACATCCTTTACAACCAAATGGGGAACTTATGCATACAGGAAAATGCCATTTGGGCTATCCAATGCTGGAGCAACTTTCCAAAGAGAAATGGACATGGCGTTCAAGGATTTGATTAACAACATGGTGTTGATATATCTTGATGATATCATTGTTTTTCAAAAATCTAGCGAGACCACCTCTTTCATTTAAGACAAGTGTTCCAAAGGTGTAGAAGATTTGGAGTATCCTTGAATCCTAAAAGTGTATTTTTCTAGCCCATGAAGGAAAACTCCTTGGCCACATTGTCTCCAAAGAAGGATTAGCAATTGATCCAGAAAGAGTTGAAGCCATAAGAGCACTACCATTTCCAAGCCACAAGAAGGCCCTTCAAAGTTTCTTGGGGAGAATAAATTTCGTTCGGAGGTTTGTCCCAAATTTTGCAGCCCTAGTCAAGCCTATCACCAAGATGTTGAAGAAAAGCATGGCTTTCAAATGGACAGCAGAGGGCAAGGAAAGTTTTGAAGAAATCAAAGAAGCCATCTCTCAAGCACCAACTCTCATTAACCCGGATTTCTCCAAGGATTTCATCCTCTATGCATTTGGGGGTGATGATACTATTTCTGCAATTTTGGTATAGCAGAACAAAGACAATGAGGAGCAGCCAATTACTTTCTTCAGCCAAAGCTTGGAGGACTATGAGGTGAAATATTCTTTCATTGAGAAGCATGTTCTTGCAGTAATCAAGAGCTTGAAGAAATTCAAGCATCTAGTTTCAAACAATAAGGTTCAATTGTTGGTTTCTCATGTGGGAGTTAAAGACTTCCTCCTCAACAAAGACTTGAATGAAAAGAGAGCAGGTTGGATTAATTGTGTCATGGAGTATGATATTGAGATCAAAGTCACCAAGTTGGTGAGAGGGAAAGGGTTATGTGAGCAGCTGGTCGAACAAACACAAGGAAACAGTAATGAGAAGAGAGGTTATTTTGGTGTTGCAAGATAGCCATGAGCAAGGAAGCACTCAAAAGGAAAATGATGGTGCCCTCACTCCTTGCTGGACCCAAGACATAATGCACTTCCTAAGCACAGGTCTATGCCCTCTAGAAATGAACAAGACCAAAAGAAGACACTTTAGATTGCAGGCTGTTCCATATTCCCTTGTTGATGGTGTTTTGTTCAAAAGGGATGTGAATGGAGTGTTGCTGAGATGCATTGGTACAAATCAGATTCATAGGGTGTTGGAAGAGTTCCATGGTGGACCAGCTTGGTGGTCATTTTGCACCAAGAGTGATAGCTCTAAAGATCATGAGGGTGGCTATTATTGGCCCAAGATTTTCAGTGATTGTTATGCATTGATCAAGAGGTGCAAGAATTGTGCATTCTTCACAGGTAAAGAGAGGCTAGCTGCCCTTCCGTTGCATTCAATTTCAGTTGACCAACCATTCATGCAATGGGGTTTGGACTTCATTGGAGTCATTAATCCCAATTCAAGCCAAGGGCACAAATGGATTTTAACACCACAGATTACTTCACCAAGTGGACTGAAGCAATAGCACTCAAGGAAGCAAATGAATCTAGCATCCTAGACTTCTATGAGGGAATAGAAACCAGATTTGGCATACCTGCTACAATAATATCAGATAATGCATTGGCATTCATTGGGTCCAAGGTGACTGAATGGGCTGTCAAGAATGGGATCTACCTAAGTACTTCATCAAACTATTACCCTCAGGGTAATGGCCAGGCTGAATCTACAAACAAGAACTTGTTGAGGATCATTAGGAGGACTCTTGATGAAAATCAGAGGTCTTGGCATACTAAGTTGAAATCAGCCTTATGGGCTGATAGGATAACTCCCAAGAGATCTACAGGTAACTCTCCATTCAAGCTTGTTTATGGAAGAGAGGCAATCTTGCCCATGTCACTTGAGTTGCCAACATTGGAACTCATGAAATATTTGGAGTTGTTGGAGTTTGGGCCCATGGAGGTTAGATATGCAGAGTTGATGGAGCTCCAAGAAATCAGAAATCAAGCATCTCGAGCAATGGAGAAGGATCAAGGATTGATAAAGAAGACCTTTGATAGAAAGGCCAAGAATAGATCCTTCCAAGTTGGAGATCTAGTGTTAAAATGGGATGCAGATAGAGCAAAACCAGGAAGGCACTCAAAATTTGATGCCATTTGGAGTGGCCCATACATGGTCACAAAGTGCAAGGACAACAATGCTTTCCAATTGTCTTCATTGGATGGCAAAGAACTGCAAATTCCAGTCAATGGAATCTATCTAAAGCATTGCTACTAAAGGGAATTATCCACCTTGTACATATTAGCTTAGGTTTTCATTCCTCCAAGTGCTTATGCACATTGTTTTGCTGTAGGTTAGTTTTCTTTCCCTAAGTGCTTTGGCACAAGCTTGCTTTCATCTACTAAAATGTGTTTGCAGGAATTTCTCCATCAGGTGATATTCCACCTTCCTCCTTGCAGTGTTCTAGTTAGTTGGGGTACCAAATAGAGAATTTGATGACTCTATGCCCAATGGATTGCTTCAGGAAAGTGGTAACTTCATCCAGCAGGCAGATGACCCCTCTGAGTCACCAAAATTGTTATCCAAAATGTGCCCCTTGCTCATTTTGTGGCTAACTCCTTTCATTCTTCCCTCTCTTGTGCCTCAATCATATTTTTTTGCTTTTCAGAACTCAAAACTTTCTGGAAAAGCCACCATTGGATAGAGCTCTTTCTTAGCTTTCCGTAGAAGGTAAAGTTTTCCTCCTAACTCCATGTATTTTTGAAGTTATGGCTCGGAGAGTTTTGTGGGAAATTTTCCCACTGAAAGATCCACAAAATTAATAAAATAGCGCCACGTGTCCAAGGAAGTGGCGGGGTCTCGAGGAAGACTTGGTTTTTTTACCAAGTGTTTGGCAAAATTTCAAAAGGGAATATTTTCCTCGTAGGCCCGCAAGCGAATCGGATGGTGCCACGTGGCCCAAGGGGAGAAATTTGAATTTTTTTGACTAATTGTTGGCGCATGGAAAATTTTGAAGTAGGGTGCCCGCGCCCAACCAAATTATGCCACGTGTCCTATGGTATCTAGCAGACGGAGCGCAGAGAGGAAGATTTGGAATTTTGGTGAAGTGCTTTTGTCAAATTTCAAAAGGAAAGTTTTGGCTGCTACCCCATCGACCAATCGGCGGAGGCCACGTGTCCACGTGACCTGGAATGGCCAAGTGCGGGGAGATTAGAAATTTTTCCCAAAAGATTGCGCAAAAAGGAAAAGTGTTTGCAGAGGGCCCGCGATGAATGGAATCTTGCCACGTGTCCCTGACCGGCGGAAGGCGGGGAAAATTTGGGAAATTTTCCAAAAGAAAAGAAGGAAATTTCAAAAGAAAAATCCCCCAAGCACGAGCCAATGGAATCTCACCACTTGTCCGGTGGTGGTAAAAATATAGGACATGCCCATGTCCAATCAAGACGTGCCATGTGTCCTCGGATCATCGGCCCGATGGGGATTTTTTTGGAAAATTTTCCAAAGGGCAAAACAAAGGAAAATGAAGCATTAAGGGCTGCGCACTAATCGTAACATGCCACGTGGCACCCGATAGTGGAGCATGGGGATTTTTTGGATTTTTTCCAAATGCAAAAAAGGTGAAAAATTCAAAATTTTTGCACCCGCCAACCCGATTTGGTCCTGTTTTTTGCCCTAAAATTTCAAACGGCCATATCTCTCGATCCAGAGCTCAATTTTTCATGTTCTGTATATCAATGGAAAGATGGTGAAATTATCTACAAGATTCTAGGGTCATTTTTGCATTTTGATGGAGTTTGGAGAGATAAAATTGAAAACGCCTCTACCACATGGTTATGGATAGAAATGACATTTCAACCACCATTTTTAATGAAGAATGGCTCGCATTCTCTCCCAAAGCATGAATTTTTGTTGCATTTTTATGAACTGTGTCAATGTAGAAGTAAAAATGCTCACCACTCCTTTGGTGCATCACCCTATTAGCCCTAGTTTCAGCTTTTTTTTGCATTCTCTATCTCTCGTCCCATATGGAATTTAGAGTAGGATTTTGAGTTTGAAACCTCTCGTATAACTTGCAAGTGATATACCCGATCGGGGAGTTTGAGGAACCAGCCTCTAATCTAGAGATTCCTTTCCCATTTTTCAATTCCCACACTTGGGGAGAGGATTCAATGTTGTGCAATGACACCTTTGGATGTCCAAAATGTCGACTAGAAATATGATCAACATCCGTGGGGTGCTGCTGATTTGCAACAACAGTCCCTCTTATCCTTTTGGGCTTTGGGCTACGTGGTGAGCTCATGCTCATTTGGGTCTGTGCCTTGAGACCAACTCTTGGAGATGCGCCATTAAGACACTTGGCATTCTCCACTTACACTTTTATACTTAGCCAATTTTGAGGCCCGCCTTGTCCGCCTTTTGACTTTGTTCTTACCATTTACTATGTGGAGGGTTGGTGCAAGTTTGAGTCTCCACCCTAGATTTCCCTCCTAGTTTTGTGCCAAGATGACACCTAGCACTTTCTTTTTAGTTGAATAATTTTCAACACCCCGCAATTTCTTGGGGTTTTGGATGCGTGGAAGTTTGGCGCAAGTTTGGGTTGCCCTTTTTGGATTCACCTTTCGAGAAGCACTGTTAAGACACGTGGCTCCTTCCACAGATCCTCCATACTTAGTCATTTTTGGACCTTTCCTAACTATTTTTGAGCCCAAAACTTTAAATCCTCACCATTTTTTCCCTTCTTTCTCCTGGCCTCTCTACGGAACCACCCCTTCTTATCTGACCCTACAAATCCATTTTTGAGTCTACCCAGAATTTAAGAAAATTTAAAAACAAATGGCTTGACAAAGTTGTTTCTTCTTGCACAAGGCCTTTTAATTTTCCTCAACCCCACCACTTCATCATTGAGTCCCCCTCGACCCTTCAAATAGGTTTAAGATATGGAAATGCCCAAAAGAACCATTTCTTCTTGTGCAGGGTCGAATTTGACTTTCTCGGGCCTCTATTTTCACTTTGTTTGGTTCTGGGACTTGAGCTCGTGGGTCTGAATCATTTCCCTTCATGTTTTCTTTATGTGTAGGGCTTTTTCTGACCAAATTTTTCAAGGGAGGTAAATTTGGCATAATAGTTACCAAGTGCTTAATTTGCACTTTTAAATTTCCACGATGTGTAAGGGGGAAATAACAAATCGTATAATGAATTATTTACGATTATTACTATTTATAGACAATGATGCTTAGGAAGGCAAGTACTATTTTTAGAAGTGGGTCTTTCTTGGTGTCATAATGGAATGAAAGTGGTCTCAGAAGTTTTTTTATTTCACATGGAGGTTTTACTCAAATTTTTAGAGTATTTCAAAGGTCATAACTCCGTAGATCTGAAAATGAGTTTTATTTTCAAGAAAATTTATATGGCCATTAAAAATAATGTAGAAAACCATTGGATGCAATGTTGGGATCATTTGAAAGTAATTTTTTTAGAAGTTTCTCTTAAAATCTCATGGGGATCAGAACAAGGGGTTTGGGAGATATGAGTAACTTTCCATTTTTAGTATACGAGGCCTCTAACATATTTTCATTAGAATACGAGGAAGGAGAGTGAGATTTTGGAGGAAAATGAAGCTTTAAAACATAAAAATGGTAAGTGTTTGAATATGAAGATTTTTGATCTCACTTGCACACCTTAACTCAAGTTTGCTCAAACAAGCTTAACCAAAGTTGAATGGGGGTTGATGTGGAGTTGAACCTAAAAAATAGGGAAAAGAGGGACAAAGGGGACACAATGGACACACATGTACACTTTGAACCAGATTTGGACAAGTTTCATCTTGTGGTTTCATGTGATTGAGATGAAGGGGGCTAGAACTCAACAAACATGGCTTAAATAGGGTTTTCTATGCATCCGGGGCTAGGCTGAGAGAAGGGGGCCATAATTTTATTTCCCCCATGTCCCTGGACATTTGGGATGATCCAAGGGGACACACCATGCTCAAAAATGTGCCAGGGGGTTATTCATAATGAGAAAGTGGTCTTTTTTATATTGTACTTACCTAACCACTCAAGTCTAGTCTAAATTTTTGTAGTGAATCTTCTTTAATTCATGAATATTCATTTTTTCAAAATTTACATTTGGTGAAATTTTAGATATAGTGATAGGATTGGGTCGCCTAAATTTTATGGGTATAAGTTAATTTTAGGGATTGGTTCACCTAGCGTTGACACCAATCACAAGATTTATTAATTCAAATCTCGGCTAGTGTGAAATTGAAATTTGTAAAATTTGGATTCATATATATATAGGGATTACAAATATATTATTCTCGTATATCAAGTAGATATCAAATTTTCTTTAGAATTACTTTACCCATGCTTTGGAGGTTGTGTGGGAATTGACTATCAATCGTATATCGTAACCCTCTAACATTAAAGGTATTTTAATAGTTAATATGTTATTATGTTGAAGTTGTATATAATGTAAAATATTAGAAATGTCTCGTAGCATAAATGTATGATATTGGTATGTAGCATATATCATGCTTTACATGCCGGTAAAGATACATTTATGCTACTAGTAATTGTAACATACATCTATGCTACTAGCCCATAACATATATCTATGCTATCGAATGGTAATATATATATTTGCTACCAGCCAGTAGCATATTTTATGCTACCGGTGGTAGCATACATATATTTTATTACCTGACTGTGGCATTTTTGTTAGGAAATAAGGGATAAAATATACTAAACAATCCCTCATAGAATCGCAACAAAAGAGAAGCTAATACACGTAAAATATTACAAATCCCAAATAAAAGTGTAGAATAAAATTAACACAACAAAAAGAGACAATGTTTAATGTGGTTTACCCAATTTGGGCTATTTCCACCAAGAATCACTTGCTCATATTTTATTACAAGCCACCGCTCTCTCTCAATACAATACCCATATCTATTTGGAGCTATGCTAAAAAAACTCTATGGAATTCACACCCGAATTTAGACACATCATAAATGTTACATATAACCCTACCATATGCAAAAACCACATAAGTAGATAACCGCTTTAGCAATTTTACAAAATCTGGGTATCAAAACCATGGGCCAAAATCGTCCCATAAACCTATGGGTCAAAAATCCCACCCATATGAGAAAAGCATGTTTCCTAGTATATCGGGCACATTTTTTGAGGCCAAAAAATTATACAGTACTCTTAGTGTACAAATTTTCATTAGTGTAATATGGAAAGTATATATATTTAGTCTTTAACATTTTCACACATGAAAACAGGCTCCACAACCTAACAAATTTTTATCGATGTCAAATCATTAAAGTATGCGAATTTTTAGTATGGTATTATTTTTACTTATGCCATATTTTGTGAGGATAGATTTCTCATTAAGATGATCATTTTAACTATTAACATAAAAAATTTCAATAAATATTATTTTTCCCATACAAAACTTTTAAAATTTGCATTTGTTTCACAAAAAAATCACCTTTTTTTTGTTTTCTCCATATTTGTGAGGTGGTTTTCTCATCGAGATGTTTGTTTCAACAACTATTGTCAATTTTTTAAAAAAATTACATATGTTGTTGGATGAAAATATGTAGTATTAGTGACAACATACACTATCTCCCACATTTCTCTTGCCAACACCATTATCAAATGATTCAAAAACACATTCCTTGATTCACCATAATTTTTAAATTCATTTCCATTGATTCACTAAGTAATATATACGATTCTTTCAAGGGGGTCTTTAAAATTTACCCTACTCGAGTCACAAGTTTAATGTGATGAAAGCTCTAGAAATGATGGGGAGTAACACTTTGGTGTCTCGTATTGTCTCCTTTGCAATTCAAGGAAAATCCAAGGGGACACCAAGGGTGAAAAAGTGTGACCAATTCATTTTGAAATTTTCATGTCATCCACCAAGTGCAAATTCAGACATCGTGAGTGTAGACACAAAATCTATGCACTTGGGTACATTTCTAGGTCCTAAAAGCATGCTACCATTTGCATGATTCCTAAGGAAGAAAAATAGTAATTCATAAATCCCTTTAAAATTTTATTTGTCTTATTCACGCTTATTGGCTATACACATCTTGCACTCTTGCCACCATTTGACTGGTTTATCATTTTATGGCCTTAGACACTAGCTTCTAGTTGGTACAATAGCAAGTGCTCTTGTCCTCCTAAGTGCTCCCATTTCACTTTTTGTCTACATTGGGTCAGCCTTTAAGTTGTCAATTACGGAATTTAAAAAAGGGAACCATATAAATACACATTTATGTTTTCAAAATAAAACACAAAGTACTAAGCATTACATATTATAACCTAATCTTACATTCAAAGAAACAAAGAGAATCAAAGGCATCCATCTAGCACACTCATTCAAGGGACAAGGGTTGCATCACTTCTACATACACAACATAGGAGGGGAAGTCTATTCTATTCCATTGCACACATTCTATACATCTGCTACATTTTAGATCTAGCCCACTATCACTGTGAAACTTGCACAAGGGCATCCTAGGGAATCATTACACACACACTCACACAAAAATACATGGAGTCAAAGATGTAGTGTAGTGCTCGGTCGTAAGATCACTCTTTGGGTGACCATCGAGGTCAGTTCAAATTCACATTCTACATCTTTTTATTAGATTTGATGTAGTTTGTGAACATGTGCAGGTAGAAAAGTTGTTTTATAGGTTACAAGTACATTCGACTATCAAGGAGCAAAACCAGAGAGATAAAAAAAACTAACAATGAAGCTCCTCCTACACAGAAGAGACCAAATCTTGATCATCTACATAGACACTAGCACCCAAAGAGGATGCAAGTACCTCATTGCTCTTGTCCTCTAGTGGGCACTCCTATCCGGCACATCTCAAGGTCTCGTAACCTCCAAATCAATATTGACGATGCTTTGTGCGAGTGTGTTATAATAGTTGACCTACCAAAATCACTTCTAGTTGGCTCAAATATCGGTTAAGTCCCCGTATCTCTTTTGATTTATAAGGGTTTCAAATTACACATGATTTTTACTTTCGTATTACTGTATATTAGAATTTGTATATCATACACTACAATAGTTTTTCTAAAATTATATTTAATTTAATTTCTATTAAATCATTTTGGTTAACCCCATCACTCAAACCTTACCTTATGAGAATGCATCAGATTCTATCTCCTTCTTCTAAATTCATGGATCAATCTTATTATTTATCTTATGCTCTAACCAAGGTTTCTAGACCAGCTACCACTGCGTTGCTGATTTTATCCAAGTCCATACTCAACACCGTCCCCACTTCACTACTCCAATACATGATCCAACTATCAATGTAGTCACCACCTTCCATACATGACTCGCCTAAAACTCCACCCATCTCTATCCCTTCACTATTACCTTTACAGCTCCTCCCACCCCCTCTAAAGGCTATGATATCTTTAATGAGCTTAGGAATACACCTGCCAAAATCTATCTTTATGATCTCTTATATAATGCACTTGATAGTCGTCATACATCAGAAGCTACTATATGGATGCAAATCAAAACGCGACCATCAACCGCACTCAACTCCCCAAGGTCATGTCAAGGTAGCCGATGTGGAAATGTGGATGGATAAATTATAGTGAAATGTGGAAGTGGGAGAAAGTATATGTAAATGGTATGGAATATTTTTCAAGGAAAATAAATGTCTTTGACACGCAATAATGAGATATGTTTGTTAAGCACAAGGAAATCCCTTCTAACTTGAACTGGTCTGATAGATGGATCTGAAAGGATAGCTACACAGAGACTCCAATCAATATCAATCTCCACAGAGATCCTTTCTAACGGTTGCGGAATTTTGGGAAACTAATGGGAGACTTGTAAACATGTCCAAACAGGTTCATGGAACAATTGAGAGAGGCTTAGCTTCACAAAATCATATCCGGTTGGAGGGAGAAGTCCAAAATGTGATGGCTCGGTGAACTTCCTTGTTCAAAACACTCAATTGTGATATGATTTCAGGTGGTAATGGTGATGTGTGGAAAACCAATGTGCACAGACTTGTGTCGATATCAGTGAGTAATTTAGGCGTGTTTGGTTGTGGGACTCTAGGATCGCTACCGTATGTTCTTGGTTGTTGGGGTCCTTGTATGGTCATGTGAATATCTAAACCCTATTGCTAGGGGCAGTCCAAAACTCGTAGGCCTTATCAGCCGTGATGTTTAGGATGTTTAACTGTTGAATCTTCTTAGTGTATCTAGCCGACATTCTAAGGACAAGAAGACAAATTCCCATATCTATGTCCTCTGTAAGTAGCTCGGGACCATTCAGTTGTGGTACCCATGGATCACTTCCATATGTACATTCTTGTTCAAGACCATTGATGGTCATGTATTTGAAAAATTTCTAATTAAATAAATAACAACTAATCTAGTTAAATTGAAACTATTCTATGTTTTTGGTATTTTACAAGATATAAGTGCAATAAAACAATTAAAAGTTGCTAATATAATGAAATGAATATTTTTGGTTGTTTTTGGTTTTAATAAGAAATGAGGAAATAAAAGCTTCTAATTTAATTAAACATCTAAAACAAGCAATCAACCGGATGTAGTTGTTTATATGTGTAGAAGAAATCAATTCTATTTTCAATGATGAAGACATTACTTTAAACTATGGATGTAAATCTAACCTTCCACTTTGCCTCAGAAGCAGGGGAATAAATTAGAGCTTCTCAGAAGATTTTCTTCCCTGCAACTTCCCGACAATAGTAAAGAAGACTTCTATTGAGGATTTCCTATATGAATTGATTTAATGTGATTATTGAATGATTGCAATAATTGAAATGCTTCTTTTCTACTCTATTTGATATAAATGTATGTGTATGATTCAAAAATAACAATGTAAAGAATTGAAGAAACCAATATCAAATCCAACTTGAAGCATAGAGTAATGGAAAATCTAGTTGTTTTGTTCTTTGTCCCATTAGCTTGTCTGTTCATGTGAGTCCAAGGGATTGGGAATGCGGTGAAGTAGTAGTGATAAGGAAGCTAGAGAAATGAAAGTTTGGATGAAAATATGGTAACAATGTAGGTGGAAGAGGGATAACACAAGTGAACAGAGCTTGGCTATGTAATTTCCAGCAAGAATGAGGTAACTCAACAATTGAAAAATACTCACAATGATATCCAACCATTTGCTTGAGAACAATTGATCAATTTATAGAAGGTTAGCTGGGATGTGCACAATCACACTTGGCAGCCATGGAGTGCCACATCAATAGTGAAGAGGCATTATGAATAATCAATCAAAATCAATTACAAAGTAGAAGTGAAGAAGAGATTGCCACAAGGTGTCAGGCTTGAAATAAGCTAAAATAGTTCACAGACATGCATTAAAAGTGAACTTGAGTTGGGAAACATGCATTTTAATTAACATTGGAAGATTATGGAAAATGTTCATAGGACCACCACCACCATGTGCAGGAGGTGGTTACAGGACTTCCATCCTACACAGGGCAGTGGTTACAAAATTTCCACCTAGGCATGGTGGAGATTTTGACACTAAAGGTTTAGGAGCTCGAACACCTTGGAAACGACATGAATTATCATTGGGGACCTTTTGTAACCATTTTTCGATAACATGGAACGTGAAAATTTGTGTGTGTACATAATCCCCATCGAGAGAAGTGTTATTGCCATGAAGAGGAATAAAACGTAGAGTACAAGTATGGAGCTCCCGAAATGGGGAGGTAGAAGCTATACATGACAAGCTAGTGTACTGAAATGTTCTTTGTGAAGAACTCCTGCTACCTGCAAAATGAAAAAAATACTCAGTGCAAATAGATATGATATCAAAAATAAATGATAAATTAAAATAATAAGAGGACTTACCATTTTTGTGGAGATAGAAGATTTGCGCCAAAAGCTCCAAAATTCTGTGGAAACATACACTCAAACCAAAATTAAAACCAAGCATATATATATCAAAACAACTCATTTTCCAATTCATTGTACACATCCTATTGGTGATTTTTGAGCTCTGGGCCCATGGTGACAGTTTTGAGCAAGAGTATAGTTGAAAAAACAAGGGTGACGAGGTGATCATGGCTTCGAGAGTTAGAGATTCATTGACGTAGAAAAAGGTTAGTTTTTCTCATTTATTTGTTTATTAACCTAAAATGTAAAATGTTGAAAATATTCACGTAGGGGGTATTTTTGAAATTTCTTATTTTAGAAGGATCCCTAGGGGTGACACACATGGGTTAGCCTTTTATTTTGTCAAAAAATATCTATTTTTGTGTTTTCCAAGGTTTTGGGGTCAAAGGGATGTCATGTCCATTTTGGACATGACCGCCACCCTACACATGGTGGAGGTTATAGAATCACCACCTTGCTAAGACTTTTGTTACAAAACCGCTAGCCTAGCAAGGTGGTAGTTGTAAAATTGCTACTCTACATAGGGTGGTGGTTTTGTTATTTTTGGGGCAGAGAGAAAATTTGACCCATTTAGACCATTTTTTTTGGATTTTTGATTGTTTTGTAATGTTTTTGATGAGATTACCTATTGAAACATGTTCTTGACTAACTATTTTTTTTTTGGATGTAGAAGAGGAATACATTCGTAGAAGAGAGAGAGATAGAGAGAGAGAGAGAGAGAGAGAGAGAGAGAGAGAGAGAGAGAGAGAGAGAGAGTGAGAGAGAGAGAGATCTATCCTTGATCAACCGACACTAACACTTGAGACAAACTTATTGCACCGAGCTGGGATATGGAGGATCACATGGGTGCCACACATTGCACCTACTAGCCATATACTGTGTGACCTCTTTTCTTATTAGGATGCGGACCGAAACACTTTCTGGTTTCTAGGTGTTAGAGGAGAGTGGACCATCACTCTTGAGGACGTGTATAGGATACTTGGTGTTCCTATACTTGGGAGACATTTGACTCTTGAGACTTCATGGTCTACTGAATAGAGATAGGATTCAGGACACTTATATGGGAGATGATGGGGTATCACCAGGCACCAAGTAAGGTATGAGCCTGCTTTCTATATCCACCATTTCTATCCTTGCGCTATGTAAGGTCATCATGTGTATTTTAGCTTTGTGGTTGTTAGGAGATAAGGGCGAGGATAAGTTATTGTATTGTTGGGCCCCAATTGTGATGCGTCTTGAGTAGTAAAGGAGGACTTATGCACTGGGAGAAAATATTTTGTATATTACATACCACAATTTATACCAGGTGGCAAGGTTACATGGACATTCATTGAGCCATCCCATACACGTGATGAGTTGGGTAAATGAGAGGATAATCCCCTAATAGAGGGTAGTAGGGGTATATGATCTAGGGGCCATTAGGTCATGAGATGGACCGACATGTCAATGCTTTGAGGGTACCACATCAGCTAGTAGCTAACTTGACTACAACTTATTTTGTTACTACACCCTAACTATGATATGACAGAGTATTGGGATAGGATGAGACTACACTTGTGCCACTACCATACGGTTAGTGGATATATCAAGGGTGGGGACTATTTGATAGAGCTCCCCAAAAATTTGGACTACCATTCATTGATATCCTTCCTCCCGTGGAACTTTTTTATTAGCATCGAGGAGTATTGAATTCACCCTATGGGTGACCATGGCTATAATATTGTGACACCAAGGGTTCCCATCAATGTGAGATGGATTGTTTGTGCTTGACAAACACCTAGGACCATACCACTCCTTTTGATTGAGGTCCCACTTGCTCACAAATGGGAAGAGGAACAAGAGATACCCATTGATGTGGATACCGAGGCCGAGGTGGAGATTAGGGACGAGATTGATGATGAGGAAGATGAGGAGACTGATGAGGTTGCATGTGAGGAGACTCACGTGGAGGGGGGTGAGGAAAATGAGGATAGTGACATGGAGTGACATGATACTCAAGAGAGATCCATGGTCGAGAGAGAGGAGGCGAGAGGTAGAGATGGAGACATTATTTTCTGAGGAGCCACTTCCTCACGAGGAGGTGGAGACCAGGAGTTTCTTATGCGTAGCATGTTACTTCGTGACTAGGGGAGGCACACACAGTGCCTACGGTAATAAACACTAATTGCACCAACCGATACTACATGTATTCCTATAGAAACCAAGTATGTGGACACTCTTTTCTCAACCTTATTAGCTAGAAAATGTCAATAACTATGCATTGTAATTTTATATATTATTGTATCATTTTTATGGTTTTCTAACTCACCGTTGTTTTCTTTGTTTTGTAGCCACCTCTCGGGATGTTGAGATATTATTCATCGAGTCTACATGGATACTTTATTGATCCCTATGGGAAATACCTTGTGTGTGTGACTAAGGACTCAGACAACCACGGTGGACCGACCACCAGCATACTTGCCATATTCACACCCATTTGGAGAATGAAGGAGATCATGGCTACTCGTAACACATAGATCACCGCATATGGGATGGATGAGAGATTGATGAGGTGGATCCATTCACGTAGTGAGGCAACGACTAGTGGCCATTCTCATGGTCACTCACACCAATAAGTACATTCACGCCACCATGCCACAATAGGAGCCCCATCCATAGTTGTGCACCATCTTTAGGTTCTCGGAGAGAGGGCTAGGCCATTAAGCCTTTATTGCTTCATTTCCATTTTGTGAGGCATATATGATGATTTATTATTTTTGTGCTCATTGCGAGTGTTTTAAAACACCTAATGTGTGATGGGATTATAAAGAACTATGACTTATTATGATATATATATATATATATATATATATATACACACACACACATATATACATATACCTCTTTTTGGCTTGATTATCCTTTAAAGTTGACTTTATTTGTGGATTTCTTCACATGTGTACACTATATGTTTAGAATTCCTAATTTTATATGCTTTTCGAGAATGTATGTAATGGAAAATGAATGCAAACATAATTATTCTTTTTGTTTTTTTATAATGCTGATATGTGATGATTATGCAGACACAATGTAATGCTAAACTTTAGCTTTTAAGTAATATTTGGTACTTCTTTTTTATTGGAAATGTGTGATGAATAATGATATGATAATAAAATTAACTCACTCCACTCCTAACCCCATGCAACCAATAAGATGTGAGGGATCAACACCGAGATCTAGGAGGGACACAAATTGTATGGTTTTGATAGAGATGGAAATGGTGAGAGAAAGAAAATATTTTGACATAAACCCAATTAGGAACCTATAACTTAACTTTGCATATAGTTTACTACACAACCTAGAATGTGATTGCTTGCAAGTTTATCTAGACTTAGATCCGTAAATGCCCCTGATTGAGAAAATATGGTTTAAGGTTTTAAATCTCTTGGAACATACACACCTAATTCACTTTTCTTGTGATTTTAAGATTTTCAAAGAACTTTTATTAAATGAAATTGCCTTTAACTTATTAATTTATTTGCAGAGACCCCCTACACCTTGCCCTATGCTACTAGTAGGAAGCATGGGCTCATCACCAAGGACAAGGAATAGGTGAGTATGGTCACTTACCTCCTTTCCAAATCTCATGCCACTTGGTAAGAGGCACGAGCTCAACTCCAAAGATGGTCGGGAAAATAAGTGTGTAAACGAATTTTTTTATTTTGATTTGAGATATATACCCTTTTTTTTTTTTTTTTAATTTCTACATTGTGTTTTTAGGAAGGAGATATTTCCCCTAGCCTTTGTCCCATAGAACCCGATAAGATGCGAGGGCTCAACACCAAACGCTGAAATATGCAAACAAGTGTCCGGGTAAAAATATTTTAGAATGCTTTGCTACCAAAGAGGTATTTTTGGGAAAGATGTGACATCATGAAGCTTCTAGAATAGACTATGGGAAAAGACAACTATGCTAGAAGGAAACTATATACAAAACCAAGTATGCAGGCCTTGGTAGATTAGTGTCAAAATTTTGTCTTGTCTTGTTGAACTGATGAAGTGATAAGAAATATTGATGACAATATTATGAATGTTTGGAGAGATGTGATTTGAATAATTGCCAATGTTTTCAGAATTTTTTGAGTGTTTACTTGAAAATAAGTTCCTTGATTACAAATTTCACATAATGAGCTAGCAGATGATAATGTAATGCAGATGCAATAGTATACATATGTAAATGCAGATGGATCATGCATAGTATCTTGTAAGGTTAAGAGAATTGTTGGATTCACCAAATTCCTCACCTTCTAGTGTACACATGAGATACACTCCATTCTTATAGTCCAAAATGAATCGATATGGGCCTAACCACGTGGGCCTGAACTTCCTTCGTTGGTCGGTTTTCTTTTCTATCCGGTTGTCAAGTATTAATACCAAGTCTCCCTCACATATTTCGTGTTCGTAGAATTTATTATTATATTATCCATACATCCAATCATCATAAGCTCTATGTCTCAACTTAGCATTAAGCTGAGATTTATCAAGGATTTCCAACCGAGAGAGTTATGCTTCCCGATAAGATTGTTCTCCTTAAATTCCTTGTAGTGAAATCCAGAGACTAGGTATTTCAACCTCAAGCAGTAAAACTACTTCCGAACCAAATACCAAAGAATAGGGGTTGCCCATTGGAATTCTTATTGATGTCCTATAGGCCCATAAGGTTGGGAATAACTTTAAGTGTTAGTTGTGATTATTCTCCTTTACAATTTTCAGGAGAATGGACTTTAACATCTTGCTTGTTTCCTCAGCCCATCCATTGGCTCCGAGGCTAATAAAGAGAAGCCTCGTGGTGATTTATTTTGAAATTTTCACATAATTCACACACTTCCTCATTCTTGAAATACATACCATTATTAGAGATAATGACTTGTGGGACCCAATACCTACAGATAATTTGGTTCAAAATAAACTTTACAATTACACATCTTGGTACGGTGGTAAGAGGCATTGCCTCTACCCACTTGGTGAAGTATTCAATGGCCATGATTATGAAATTATGGCCATCTGATGAGAGGAGAGAAATTTCCTATCATATATAGGCCCCATGTGGAAAAGGGCCTTGGTGTAGAAATATGTTGCGAGAGCACAGGAAGGTATGTGGATCTCGTGAGAGAAATCTTGACACTTGTGACACTTGCACACATACTCTACTACGTCATGTTCTAATGTAGGCCAAAAATAGCCCATTCGATGTATCTTTCTGGTAGTGGCATGACCTCTGAAGTGACTTCCACAAATCCCGCTATGGGATTCATAGAGGATAGTTTCAGATTATTCCTCATCAACACATCCTAGCAACATTTTGTGAAAGGATTTGTGGTAGAGAAATTATTATATGATTACATATTTGGAAGCTATGACACGTAGCCATATTATTTGTTGTGAGGTTTCCCCTTTAGGGTACACATGGTCCATAATAAAGTTAATGATATCAAAATACCATGGGCACATAGAAATGGGAGGCTTGGTTTCGACATAGTATATGCATTTGTCAAGGAAATCTAAGTTAACTAGATCACCTCCATCCAATGGGTTGTCAGCTAACTAGTCTGTGATGATTTTCCTTTGAAATAATTTTGGTTAAGAAATGTCAGTTTGAACTCAACCATCAGAGTCATGAAACGTCCATCTTTCTTGGATAACGTACCATGTGTTAGAAACGTCCGTAAGTGATCCATCTTGACAATGACCCTCATTTATTGGTTAAGCATGTATTGTCTTAATTGCTGCATTGTGAATACTATTGTAGGGTATTCTTTATCTATTTCCATATAATGTGTCTCATAGTCAAGAAACATTCGACTAATGAAGTAGACTTCACACTCTCGCTTGTAATCATATTATTGATCTAGCATGTAAGCTAATGAAATGTATGTATCCCGTGAATATAAAATGAGAGGGTGATTTGAATTTGAAATGCATGATTGTGGGTGACGATAGTAGGAATCATTTGACTAACTCAAATGCCTCATGACACTCTTCTTTCCAGATGTTACAACTATCCTTCTTCAATAAATTGTTTATAGGATGAATACAAAGGTCAAATCAAGAATGAACCTTCGGATTACACCGAGATTTTGAAAAAGGACCTAATGCCCAAATCATCTAATGGTGGAATAATTTCTAGAACTGCTTAGATTTTGGATGGATCTACATAAATCCCTCGTGAAGAGATGATGTATCCTAATAACTACCCTCCCGTAACACTAAAAAAACATTTTCCAGATTCATTGTAATACCATATTCAATTAGATGAGAGAGGATTATGTGAAGCACCTCAGGGTGATCGCACTGTTTTCTAGCCTTAGCCATAAGGTCGTCAACATAGGATTCTATAATCTTATGAATGAGATCATGGAATATGTAATTTATTTCCCATTGGTAAGTGGCACCAGCATTGTTGAGACCGAAGGACATGATCACAGTATAAGTAGGTTCCCAAAGGAGTGATAAATGTGTTTTTGTATGATCTTCCTTAGAGATTCTGATTTGATTGTACCTAGAAAATCCATCCATAAGGGACAACAACTCATAACTAGTTGTTGCGTCAACGATGACATCAATGGATGGTAGTGGGAAATCATCCTTGGGACATGCTTTATTGATATCTTGAAAGTCAATGTAGATACAAATTTTCCTATTCTTTTTAAGAATGGGGACAATGTTAGACACCCACATTGAGTAATCAACAGGTTTAATGAACCCCACATGTAGGAGTTTCATAACTTCCTCTTTGACCATCAACGCCACCTTTGGTTTCATTGGTCTAGATTTTTTCTTGATGGGCTTAGCATTAGACTTGGTCACTAGGTTGTGAACTGCCATGTGAGGAAAATTCCTATCATTTATTTGTAATTAAATGCAAAGGATTTTGAATGCTCCTTAAGGATTTTTGTGTGTATCTCTACTTCTTCGGGAGTAAGCGATGAACCTAATTTAAAAATTTTAGGTCCTCCTCTATCCCGATATTGAAATCAATCGTCCCTTCAATCAAAGAGGCATTACCCTATTCAAATTTAGGTGGGGCTAGAGGTAGCTCTAGTTCCCCTTCCTCTTCTATCTCACAATCTCCAAGGTCCTTCGAGGAAGAAGGATCCATCGTGTGATCTCCAAAATAGGAGGAAGAGTGAGGAATGATAGTGAAGACTCTCTTATGGTGATGGGGATGTAGATTCGTGTAAGCGTTAAGATACCCTAAGATAGCTTCATCATTCTATGTATAATGTAGGGTTGTATGCTTATTCGAGTATCAACATATGCCAAGACTAGGTTTGTTGGCACTTTGTGAACTAAGGCTTCAGTGTAAACCAAACTGTTAAGTTGTTTTCTTCTAACTCTTTGATCGGGTAGAAGTGGGAAATAGAAGTAGCTATTGAATCAGTGAGAAGGTTTTTTTCACGGGGAATGGATTCAATTGAAATGAAGTCAAAACCTTTTGTTAAATTGAATATGGCTGTTTTATAGAGTTGTAAGTGTTCCAACCTACTCTAATACACTTTTGAAACTTGATTAGAAACTAACTAAAAATCACCCAAAACTCTAATATTACAAGGCCTAATGACCCTTTTGGCTACTATGAGACCAATAAGAAGAGCCTCGTATTCGAAACCATTGTTTGTACATTCAAAATCTAGCTTGAAGATAAAAGGAATGACCTTCCCCTTAGGATAAGAAAGGATCACACCTGCCCCAACACCAAAGAAGAATTTTTCTCCGTCGAAGTGAAGAGTTCAACACTTTCTTGCAAAGATTGACATTGGATCGTTCTTGGTATCTTCTTCCTTTACTTTTGAAACTTCAATCATGCAAATCCCATTATCTGGAAGAGATTCGAGTCCCATAGCATGTCCTATGCCCATGGAGTCAAATGGAAGGAGAATAGGTAAGTCATTCTCCAATAGCTCGAAAATCTTCACTGTGGTTTCTGTTGACACTATTTCCACAATAGTAGTTTCATCCTTGATCACATGAATCCCTCGATCAAAGCCACGCAGCTTCTAATTCCATTGTAGGAATTAGTTTTATTTCAGGTGTTGAGCTAGTTGGTTTGTTTAACATGTTTTCCAGAGCTCAAACTCATAATGCACCCCCGGTTTCTTCTTCAGGTTAGCTAGGTGTATGTCAAAGGGCTTTGCATTACTCTGTAATGAATACCTTCCTAAGTGTAGGAATCTTACTTCTTGAAACAAAGTACAAAGAATCACCTTCATGTGATGTATCCAAGGACGAATAAGGATCACGTTATAGCTAGTTTCTTGATCTATAATATAAAATTCTATGAGAACCCTCTTGGGTCCTAGGGTAATTGGTAACACTATAGTTGTAATTGATGTTTCTTTAAGGCTATCATAACCTCTCAAAGATGTTCCTCATTGAAGAGAAGTTGGTTTATCCATAGCCTAACCTCTGGAGAAAAGAAAATGAGACAATGTTAACTACTGCCCCGTCACCCATCATTGCATGCTTTACGTAATTATTGTAAATCCAAACTTGTAGATATAAATTCGAGATCACCTCTATGCACTAGTTCGGCGTCCATGGGCATCTTATTGATATCAAACACAAATTTGACATCTCTCTCTTACTACTTAGAGGATATACATCAAATTCTATATGGTTTATTTATGCCACCGGAGGAGGAGTGAAATTGATAAAGTGTTCGAGAACCAATGCTTCTAATGCAAAAAATATATGAGCAGGGGAGTTCTTCAACAAGTCTAAGAAGGAGATGTGAGAAAAGTTCTTCATTAGGTCATTGATCAAGTCATAAGCCCCAATTGGATTTGCAAGTGTCTCATGAATATCATCCGATATAGACATGTAAATTGGAATGGGATGCAAAGAATAGTCTCTAGTTCTAAAGGCATCCTTTATCTGGGGATCAATCTCTAGCTCTATAAGACCCACTATCATAGTTTTCTAACAACCATCCAACGAAGGTGCCACCAATGGGTTAGATGAGTTCTAAGCTTCACGATCATTGTTTCCCATTGGGATTCCTTTGTTTGAGCTATTGGGGTCCAAGTTTTGGTTGTTGGGATGCATTGAAGGGAATCGTTAAAGATATTAAGTGGTGTGTTCTAAGGGGAGGCGGGCCCCATGCAAGTATTTTGAGTTGGTGTCGTAGGATTTTCCAAAAACATCCCGACAAAGAGATGTCTTTGGTCCTCTGGCAAGCATTGTAAGAATTTTTTACAATCGCGACATGTTATTACATCATGCCCTCAGACCCTATGGAAACCATAGTATATGTCAGGATCATAATCTCGAGGTCTTTGGTTTGTGTTTTGTCATGGTATGAATTTCCTATTTTATTATTCAACTATAGGTTATTGTAATTTAAGTTTAGAGGTCATTGCCCTTGATTTTGAAATTGGTTTTGGTTCTTGTTTGGGTACTAGCTAGGGCCTTGGGCCTGAACTTGTTATTGTTATTGTTGGGGTAAGGGATGATTGAAGTCCATTGCGTTGATCATGGGAGTAAAGTTATTACTCTTCTCATTACTACCATTTGTGTTATTGTTAACGTTGTTTGTTCTTGGGGTGTTGAAAATGTTTGGCTTTTTTATGGTCTATAACACCGTAAATCAGTAACACCACAATTTTTTATGAGGACCTTAGGTCCTTGGTTGTTGTTTGCGTTGTTTGGGTAACTTGAATTAACCAAATTGATGGTGATCAAACTCCCATTTGAACCATACGTCTTGCAACCACTATCTATTATTTATTGATATATACAGAGAATAACCTATAACACCTCTTCATAGCTCCTTAGAGGGAATTTTTGGACTTCTTCTTTTGTTTCCCATTTAAGAGAGTGAAGGAATAGGTTTCAAAGCTCTCTGTATGATCCACGTTAGGAGGGATTTATGAAGAATAGAGGAATTTTCACCATATCCGGATGAACTATGCGTAAGACTTGTTGTGATCTTGTTTTATGTGTAGGAATTACCTTATTCCTATCTTTAATAATTTGTCCATGTGAAAAGATTTAATAAAATCAGACACGAGTTATTTAAAATAATTTATCAAAGCCTCGTATCCTATAATACTAGGCGAGAGTAATACCTTCTAAATTCTTAGGGAAGATCTTTGTAACGACTATGTCCCATGGGATCAAATCTCGAATGACAGTTGCATACGCCTTGATGTGCACATTTGGATCTCCATACCCTTTAAAATTTGGAAGGTCTGGTAGATGTCTTTGGAGCATAACACTCCATATGGTGAATTTGAGGGGATCCTTAAGATATTCGAGTAGGTCCCTATATGCACGTAAAACTACATGTGCTACATTGTCAGAAAAACGGCTACCAAAATCCCCAATGATGATTCCAATCCTTTCAAGAAGGTGTTTGAGCTCTAAAACCCATTCATAGTGTTTATTTGTATCCTAAACATCTTTACTTAGCCTTCTCGCACTTTTTCTAGCTTCTAGCTTCTTTCATGCATGTTTCGGCCTTTAGTGCCGGACCACCACCCTTCCCGAGTGGCGCTTTGAACCTCACGCAGGCGGCGGTCCTAACCAATTTTTCAAGATTATGTCATGCGTGTTTTTAACATGCAACACTTAGATTAACTTAACTTTTAGGATGCATTCATGAGTGAAATTGTCTAAAAATAGTTTTTATTGTTTGGTTCTCCTTCCCTCTTCTATTTTATAAATAGATTTAATTAGTTGGAATTGTTTCTTCTTCCTTATGCATGAAAGCACATCCTAGCCCCAATTCTTATATATTCCATGCTTGTATTCAAGAAAAAGGGCTTGAGAATTGTTGTGTATCTTTTATTGTATTTTTCCACAATCCTACTAGGAATTATATAGCAAATCTCAAATATCTTGTGTTATCTCTCTTCTACTTGCATTGCATCCAGACTACCTTCAAGCTACCATTGCTTAAGCACAATCCTCTTATTGATGTTCTTTTATTACCAATCCCTTGGACTCATATAAACACTCGGAGAAATAAAGGAACAAACTAAGGGTACAAATATAGATACAACTAGATTTTCCAAAGCTCTTGCTTATCTAGGTTGGAATTGTGTGTTTGTTTGCTTTATTTGTCAAATTGTAAATTTCAAATCATTAGTTTTAATTACATATCAAATAGAGTAGTAAAATTTTTCATTTCAGTCATTTAGGAAATCAAAAGTAGATCAAATCATTAGAAGGTTTTCTCTTTGACAGTACTAGGGAAGTTGTGGGGAATAATAGCTCTTCTAGGGTTATGATTTATTCTTCACTTCTTCGGCAGGGTTTGAAGGGTTTTGATTAAATTAGGTTACTTGTTTTAGGTTTATATTCACATATCCACACAAGTAATTAGCTACATCTAGTTGATTACTTGTATTTAGTTTTTTATTAGATTAGACACATTTTTAAAAACTAGAAAAGATCAAAAACATTTTCTTTCGTTAGATTAGTTTGATTTCATTACTTTTTTCGTTATAATCTTGCAAAACAACAAAAACATAGATTAGGTTTCCTTTGATAGTTATTTTTCTTATTAAACTTTTTTATTCATTCCACATGACCATCAACAATCCACAACAAGAGAAGATATACAGCAGTGATCCCTTGGTCCCATAAACCAATGGCCCGGAATTGATAACTAACATTGATACAAGTTTACGTTTAATATTTTTACTCACACCTACAACTTTTGCTAATAAAATAGAACAACTAAACAAAATAAAGATTGCTGATAATCAAGCCTATGATTATTAAACTTCTCATGGTAATAGGGTTTGATTACACGCATGACCATACAAGGACCAAAGCCTCCACGATTCTTTGGTGTTGAACCTCAGGTCCCACAACCCAATGGGCTTGTTGACTAATTAGAAATTGACACTAGATTGCTTACATTGGTATTGATATCTTCACCACTTCCACCTGAAATTTTTACACAACTATCCTTACTAAACATAACAACCGATCGATGAAGACTTTCAGGACTAGATCAGAAAATCATCCATAGTCCTTATGGCTCCACTATGTCTCTTCTTTTCACTTCCATGACCTTGTTTCGAAATCCATATGAGGTGCCCGCAGGTCACTTTCCACATGTTCAGCAACCAATAAACAAAATAACCACAGATCTTGATATCTATTGGAGTCTTTGAGAAGCTATCATATCAGATCGATCCATCACATCACTTTAGGTTAGGAGAGAATTCTTTGCTTTAGACTTACACATCCCAATATTGCATGTTGAAGACATAAGATTGGCCAATTAGCTTGATCACCATCACCACACTCACATCCACTTCCATTCTATACTGGATTTCTTGGCACAACCTTAAGGGTTCGGGTGTGAATAAGGTCACGTGTGGATTTTCTATCGTACAAAATTGGTGAACCCAATGTGAAGAACAAATCTCTAACTATTTCCTCTTCATCCATCCTTTATTCGAGGGTATTCTTATACCACCCAAATATGTCGGGATACGACAAGTATGGTCAACCTATCATAGGTTTTGACATGTACAAGTACCAAACAGGTATACCACAACAATCACCTTCACTATCAATGTGGGCGTAAAACCACTCAAGCTGCTCAAAATATTC
This sequence comes from Taxus wallichiana var. yunnanensis, assembly GCA_018340775.1. Taxonomy (NCBI): domain Eukaryota; kingdom Viridiplantae; phylum Streptophyta; class Pinopsida; order Cupressales; family Taxaceae; genus Taxus; species Taxus wallichiana. Next base: position 98,254,742 of record CM031233.1, on the reverse strand, counting down.
TTCTTCGAGGAAACAATGTTGGTTCCTCTATATGTATTGAGGAACTTGACCGAGATCACACAAACGTATCCCCATGAATAATCAAGTTCAAACAACATGAATTTCACCAGGAAGAAATTTCATCTCCTCGGTACTCTTTTGACAACCCATTAGCATACAATCGCATCAGACCCCCACATCTAGATGAGGAATACTTATCACAATACATGAGTGAACAATGCTTCTAGAACATGAACCGATATTTCTATAGGTTGTAAGGAAAAGATGATGTTTTTCTCCAAAATAATAACATTACCCTCCACCAACTGAAAACATTGCCAATGAGGGGTGGTGGCATAATGAAAAATTCATAGCAGGATATCACACTCCTCAAGAACCTCTGAAAGTTCAACAAAAATCACCTAAGAAAGGCATCACCCCATGAACGGGTGACCTCATCTCAACATTAGTAGACAATGTCAAGGAGCTAGAGATTTCCCAAAATGTTCAAAATTCATACGTAGGGAAAGCAAGAACTTCTCCTATCTGTAGAACTATAGACAAATACCTATTGCACAAAATCCTCTAGTTTATATGGGTACTCCAAACCTGGATATTTACCGACTAGGATGGGTACCTTGGTATACCCCACACGTCACATATGGATATATAGAACAAGCACCAACCGTAAGTTTTTTCTCAAATTCCATACAAGCCGAAATTAAATGTTCCCGGCTTTGTGTGTTGAGACCAAGTGCTCAAACCCCTTACGTATACATGTACTCTAAATCGCCACAATGGGATATGTACACTTACACGGTCCTTATGGTAATCTAAATGGGATACCATACAACTCAACAAATATTTACGTTGTGCCATTTCAGCAATCGATGCAACCTTCACCTCCCTAACAAGGATATTCAGGTGGTAGAAATGTATGAAATGTGAACCTATTATGAATATATTAAGGATCCTTTGGAATTATCCATCCGGATGGTCATGATCCCTAGACCCTTTCTTGATCTTACAAAATTTAAAGGGGAGGGTGATCCTAACTCTCATATCAAATCTTATGCAATGACCATTCAAGAGTTTCTCCCGTGGGATGTGGTTGTTGTGAATATTTTCCTAAGATACTAGAAGGCATCGCTCTTGATTGGTACTATAGGATACCAAAGGCTTCAATACACTCCTTCAAGCAACTTATATCATAATTTATTAAGGATTTTGATATGAACAAACTTTTGAGAATATGAATCAAATAATTCCTTCATATCAAACAAGAGCACAACGAATCTACAACCCAATTTATTCAAAGGTGGCGAAAGGTTCTCTACTCCTCTACAAGTTCTCCAAATATGGATAAGATAGATCTTTTTGATTTATTCCTCCACTCCCTCAATAGGGAAATAAAGGAAGAGGTTTAAAAGTTCCCAGAAAGAGCTACGAAAGAATTGCTAGAGGTTGCTCTTCGAATTGATCAATCATCCATTGAAAATGGTCATAGGACTCTTGGATCAAATGGAAGGTTAGTCACTCCTAACTAAAATAACCCTGGTTACTCCAACAACACGAGCAAGAATCAGGGACCAAAAATCCTTAACAAGAACCATTGAGTTACAACCGACGGTGTGACCGACCAACCCAAGAAAACTAATGTTGTTAATTCTACCAACACAAGTACTACAAAAAAAACAACAATGGAAATAATAAGAGAAACAATAACTTCTTACCCTCGGTAAACCTTGTGGATTTTAATCATTCTCAATAACAACAACAAAAACTCAAGAATAAATATAGACACGCCTTGAGCCAAGTCACTATCAAGTGGGTATCTGAACCAATTTCAAAACTAGGGCAAGGGTTCCCAAATTTTAATTATAACAATCAGTAACCAAACAATAATCATAGTTTTGGACCACAACAAGGTACAAACCAAAGGCCTCAGATTATGATCTTGATTTATATTGTGGTTTCCATAGGGTTTGCAGCATGACGCAAGAACATGCCACAATTGTAACAAGTTTCTACAACATTTTCCAGAGGATCAAAGATAGTTGTTTGTTGACATGTTTTTGAAAACCCAATAATGCCAACTCAGAAAACCTACATGGGACCGGTATCCCCATAGAACACACCACTCGAGAATCTTTAACGATCCTCTCCCCATGCATCCAAAAGATGGTAGAATAGATCCTAATGGTTTGAACAAAGGTATTGTAATACTGAATCCATTCTTTTGAAGCCTCAACTTCGTGTTGGTCCAAAAATCACGTCGGGTGGGCAGATCTATGGATGAACAAGCCAACAATGTGCGAGGCATAGCCCTCTTTGAGATAGCAAAGTGGCTTGGTTTATTGTTATTCTACCAGTAGGAACCTGTGCAAGTCCTACAGTATTCTACCTTCATGGGGGTTTGGGATCTCATCCCAGTAGAGTTAGTTCCGACAAAGAATAGAAAGGAATGAAGGAAGGAATGGAAGAAAGATGGATCTGAAGGGAGAAAAGAAATGAATTCCAAAGTAGAAAGGTCAGAGGGTTTATGTTTTGGGCCGGTAGTAAACAGAGCCAAACTTACTCACATAAACAAATAAAACAATATTGATAAACAAAATGACAAAAGTAGATATGAATCTAACAAAATAAACACACAGATCTGACGTAAGAAAGATCTAATGCATATAACACGTAAATTCAGCACAAAGTCTCAATATTTGTATTAATGTTTTCTTCTGTTACAAGAAAGCTCAAATTCTTTCTCTCCTCACTTCTATTTTTAATACAAGATCGTCCACCTTTGAATACTACACGTATCCAAGTATTTATAGAAGGAGAAGGAGAAAGGTGACAAAAAGGAGCCAACAACTTATTTACAAAATATCTACAAAATATCTAAAAGTCAAATGCTGACTTTGGGGCAATTTTGTGGATGATAACATCCCATGGTGCAACATGGATGATGTCATCACATGTGCCAACATACTTTTAAATATTTTTACAAAAATGGGATTTATCCTAGGAGGAGGAAGCTTATTCATCATCATCCCTTTGCTCAAATGGAGTGTCTTGTTTATGCTCTGGAGAGGTGATATGATACTGAGCTCGATACTCCATTAACTTGTTGATCATCTTCTAAAGTTTATCATGATCGGGACCCTTTGTGTGGTCTCTGATGACTTCACAAGTTTCTTATTCATCTCTGAGCCTATCAGGGAGCTTGAAGTATTCGTTTCTTGCCTCTATCAAGTACCCGATGAAATCACAGCAAGCCAGAAGGTTGTTAATAGATTCTCGGTCAAAAGTGACCTTTGGCATCAAACCTTGTGATGCAATTCCCTTGAAAAGCTGAATAGTATTGTTTTCTTCTCTCAAGGTGAATGATGTGCTAAGAAACCCTGGAGACATCCTCAAGACAATCTGCTCCATTTGATGTTTCGCGTCTAGGGCTTCCTCCTTGATTTTGTCTATCTTTTCTAGGAAAAACTCCATTTGATCAACCCAATAGTCTAAAGTGACAAGCGCTTTGTTGTGTGCTCACGGGTGATCAATGACACCGAATTTTAACAAGTCATCGGTCGGGTAGTCGACCATTTTCTGGAATGTCTCGTGTTGTAACCTGGCATGGTCCAACTCTTCAGAGATGGGTCCTGCTATTGCCTGGAGTTCATTGTTTTCCTTATCTATACTTTGGTAGAGGCATGTGAACTTCGTGATTACTTCCTCACTTCTCATGAGGGTTTCTCTCTCCAGGGACACAACTGCTGCACCTTGTTTATCAATCTTGGCATATTCATTTATCTTCTCTGAATAAGGACTTGAGAGTTTCAATGGAGAATGTATAGGAGGTGCATTGCCCATTATTTGTAGAGCTTGGAGAAGATGTTTGTTTTGTTCATTTAACATCCTCTTCTTCTCCTTTGATTCTTGCAATTTCTTACAAAGGGCATCCACATCTGAAAATTTCTCTCCTTGTAGGCTCTCGATGATGTTCCCTACATTGTGACTGGTCACTGTAAAATCTGTAGGAGACAGATCTTCTTTCTTCTTTATGGGATCCGGTAGGCTATCTCCATAACCCTTTCGCTTGAAGCACTTTTTGAGAAGCGAGTTATCACTTTTACTTCTTTGGTCCTTTAGCCGGGATGACGGAGAATTCCATGGGTGTAATGGGGACTTTCCTCTTGTGTTGGCTTAGGTGGTTTGAGATCCATCTTGGACTTATGGGAGTGGGACCAGAGGATGAAGAAGAAACAGGGGTGGAAGGAAGAACAACTACAGTGGACACGGGAAGTGTGTCGAGACACTTGGTGGTGGCATGGAGAAAGGGGCCAACACACCAACACTCATGGGATTAGGAGTCACTACAAGAGAGGAGGCCATGGGGGTGGAAGGGATCTGTAAGATGAGGGAAGAAATGTTGGGGGACAGATCCATAAGGGAAGAGAAGATGGAGGAAGAGGGAGAGGGAAAGGAAGAAGAAAGAGGAGAAGACATAACCAAAGGAGCGGTTGTTTGAGTGACATGAGGAGGGGAAGGAGGAGTGAGAGAGGGAATAGTTGGTACCTCGCTAGTTGTAGTTGTGACAACATCCTGAGTGGATGTGTCATTGAGCACTTACTGATTCTTCTTTTCCTGGGGACACTAAGTCCACAACTTGCTCTTCTGATGGTAGTAGGAGGGATTTTAGGATCTTTCTCTTGAGTAGTTCTTGCCTCTCCCACTTTATCTTTCCCTTTTCCTTTAGGAAAGTGTTTTGGCTTAGTGGGTGCATTGCCCAGGGGAGATGTGGTAAAATCTACCCCAAGATAGATGATACCATTTTTCTTACACCAATGCTCGGTGCGTTGTAGAGTAGGTTGAACCCTTTCTTGGATGGTCTGGGGTGCTTTGTTCCTATCAATATCTACGAATGAAAAATCATCCCCATCCATGTCTAGGTAAACTTGATCAATTTCCTGATCAGTTTCTAGGAAATCCTTTGGGATGATGGCCATGCCATATTGAATGATCTCTGTCGAGGGCAGTAGCCGAGTTATCCTTTCATCCGAGTTCAATTCATTATTTAATTTGATGTAGATATCCTTGATCGAGGAACATGGATAGGATCGATCTTTTCCCTTGGAAGGCAACCACGAGGATCGAAGGTTGGCATTGCCAGAAATTATGCTTCAAATTAAGAAATTCAAGCTCTGCATACATCTCCCAAGCTTTACTTTGTGAGGGGCATGTGTACCTGCCTACTATGAGGGGGAATGGAGTTCCTCCCTTCTTCCTCTTCATACACTTCTCATGATAGGTGATAAGCTACCTTGACAACTCTAGAAGGATTAGTTTGGGCCCCGCATATCTTGGAAATCTTGTGGGTTCTCCCAAGAAGTTGGAAGCTCTGAGATAGGTAAAGGTGGGGAATTACGTAAACAACGCTCCCCACTTCATTGTGGTGGTGATCACACTTTTTCTTGTCTGACCATGAGTCATGTTGGGCCTCAAGAGGTAGATGATGCCATAGAAGAAGACATCATTGATCTTGCTAAACTGAGCTATGCTTGTTCTCGAGCCTCAACTCTGGATAGTATTCATATATTTTGACCTGGGGACCATACCCCATACTGATTCAACCCTAGTTAGTCTCTCTCTTAGGCAGTTGCATATACTACATAGGAGTTCATATAGAACCTCCCGAGTTGTTGAAAGTGCTTGAAGTTATTCCAAGATCGTATCACCGATAATCTCTTGACCAAAATTCGATTGGGCACATTCTTATTCATTATTTCCAAATACCTGAGCATCCACTTGTGAAAGTAATGGGCATCAGGGAGCCCATGTACTCTGCTTAGGAAGGTGATCATGTCACTCAACTCTTCTGAAAAATCACTGCGATGAATGACTTGGGGCCACCTGCTCGCCACCTTTTTATTCTTGAGGTATACCTCATTCATCATCTACATGCACTTGTCCTCATTATCGGTCCAAGTCTTCATGCAGTCTTCTTGACTTACTACCACAAAATGTCTGTGGTGGGGGATGCCCAAGATAATTTCAAAGTGTCAGGCTATGAGGTTGATTATCACTTTTCCCTCCTCATTTTCGACACATCTTGTGTCCTTGTTGTAACAATGGCCCACCAACATGATGAATTCATTATTAATCATGCTCACTGGGAGCCCTGCAGCAAAGTGCAAACCACTACCAACCAATTTATCCATCCATGGGCTACCTGTGACCTTCTTGGTTTTGGCCCAAAATTCGTCCATGTCAATGTGGCCAAGCTCTGAGTCTCTGATATCGAGATCACACTCTGCAAGTGAGTCAGGCATCCTGACCTTTTGGTATTTGTATTTCATCTCTTGCTCCATCAACTTGGCTTTGCCTTTGGACTTGGTTGGCTTCTTACTCGATGAAGACATAAGTGCACTCGGATTGCTACTACTATGCAAGAAGAATCAAAGAGTTCCAATGTAGAAGGTCCATGTTAGCCATCAAGTTGTCCATAAAAGATTTGCAAAATGAAAATTTATCAACTTATGAGCCTCTGGGTGCAAGGCGCAGCTTTAATGCAAGCTACAGGGGTTTCAAAAAGCAAGGCACACTTTTAGGGAGTGTTGCATGTGAGAAAGTAGCACCAAAAGGGGCACGGGGCACGAAAGGCTACACACAACATTCAGATGTTGATGTCACATACATTGCACCAGTGCATAGACAGTGCTTTAACTGGGTGCATTTGTTTGGTGTAGTAGGGTCTCAGGGTGTGCCATTGGCGTAGATGTGGCAGATGTTGCATGAGGGTGAGGTGTGCCAAGCGCATTTGCAGAAGGTGTAACACAAAGGTCAAGTGCACCAAGGGGTTTAGTTTGTGGCACGGAAAGGGTTTACACAACATGTAGTGTTGTTGTAGTTGCCTTGGCGCCAGCACTTGCGCTTTGGGAATTTTGCAATGTTTTATAAGGCGCGGGAAAGGCTTATGTTGCATGCAGGGACAATGCACCTATGGCACGACTGTGTTTGATGTAACATGAATGAAGATCATGCCGAAGAAAAATAGTGGGTTGTTTGCTCTATTTTATGATTTTCACTCTTTTGGCTTAGACTTTGATGTCTAGGAGGGAAAACCTAGCAAGGCAGGGAGTAAGGGACAAATGGGTTTTGGCTCATTTTGTGTCGAGCCTTCCAGATTTGCAGATCTAGAAGGAGGAGAAGGGGTTTTGCAGTTGAGTACTTGGGTTTGCAAATGGTGTTATCCCTTTCTTCTAGATTCATTTCCTTTATCACATAACCCTATTCTCCTAACTTTGACATAAAAACCACAAAGACCACAAAAACAATAACGAGGATGGCAGGAACCACTTACCCGGTATAAATAATGACGAAGGGATGAGGTGGGGTCCATGAACATGATGAATGGCACGCATGGGCTGACAGGATAATGACAGGCACAGAGGAATAATTTTCATGATTTTCAACTTGTGAAAATGACAGGTTCAATGCGCATATATATAGAAAAGTCCACATTTAATGTGCCAACCACTTTTTCCTTTGGCACACTGGGAGAGACATCGACATGGAGGAGATTGTGCCTAGGCATGGGTTTGGATGTGTCGACATCACCTTTCCAGCGTGCATGGTGCAATTTGGGAAGTGTAATCAGGATGATGGGTGCACTTTGGTGCACCTTTGGGAGGTGCAACATTTGGAGTGTTGACACTCCAGGAAGTGCACCAAAGGCAAAGATGGGTGTAATTTTGCAAGATGTTGCAACAATGGTTCTTGCGCCCAACCCAAAAAGGTTGAAAATGACCAAGTTCTTAAAAGTTGATTTTCTGGAAGGGAGTTCTAGGCCATTCAGAACATTAATAGACCTTATCAGGGGACCGAAATGGAATTTTGGTATGGTTACCTGCAAAATTTCCCTTGTCAATTTACGAGGATAACACTTCGTCTAACCCACAAGTGGCACCTCCTTTGGATAGTCACCAACAAACTAAAATTGTGGGATTGGTGGAGTTTGACACTGAACCTCAGATTAACACTTTCACTAGAACCAAAGATTCTTCTTCACAGCCAATCTGATCTACCTAACTATATCGAATGACATTCGTGATATGCTAGGCAAGCCAATAGGAGCTTATGACTTGATCAATGACTTAACCAAGAATTTCTCTCACATTTCCTTCTTAGATCTGTTAAAGAATTCCCCGCTCACAAAGCCACTCTACTAGAAGCACTAGGTCTTGGTCATTTGATTAACGTCACCCCTCCTCTAGAAGCATAAATAAACCATGTGGACTTTGATGTCTATCTTCTAGGGCATCTTGAAAGAGATGTTGGATTTGTATTTGACATCAGCAAGATGCCCACAAATGCTGAAATAGCTCATAGAGGTGATCGACATTGTTTTTACAAGTCTATATTTACAACAACTACGTAAAGTGTGCAATGATTGATGATGGGGAAGTGGTTAACATAGTCCCCTTCTCTTTCCTTCAAAATCTAGGGTATGGAGAGACCAATTTCTCTTTAACACAAAACACGCTAAGAGGCTATGACAACCTCAAGGAAATGTCGATCGGAACTATAGTGTTGCTAGTCACCCTTGGGCCTAAGATGATACTAACCAAGTTTTACATTATAGACTGAGAAACCAACTATAATATGATCCTTGGCCATCCTTGGATTCATCGCATGAAGGTAATTCCCTCCATGTTGTTTTAGGAAGTCATATTCCTGCATTTAGGGAAGGTCTTTATGGCACAGGGTGATCCAAAACCCTTTGACATACATTTGGCTAACTTAAAGAAGAGGCAAAGGTTCATTATGAATTTTAGCTTCCTACGAATCAGTTAAACAAACCTACAAGTTCAGCACCAGAAGAAAAGTTGGTTCCTACAACAGAGTTAGAGGTCACGGGACTAATTTGAAGGCATTCCAATAGTCAAAGATGAAACCTTCATCGTAGAGATAGTATCATTAGGAACCACAACAAATATTATCGAGCTATTGGAGAAGGATTTACCTATCCTTCTTCCATTTGATTCTATGGGTATGGGACATACCCGGGACTCGGTTCTCTTCCAGAAGATGAGGTTTGTATGGTTGAAGTAACTGAGGTAAAGGAGGAAGATTCAAAGGATGATCCAACATCCATTTTTCCAAGTAACTATTGGACTCTCCATTTTGATGGAGCCAAGTTTCATTTTGTGTTAGGGTAGGTGTGATTCTTACCTCTCCTAAGGGAAGGATTCTACCTTTTTCCTTCAAATTAAAATTCAAATGCACAAATAATGGGGTTGAATATGAAGCCCTTATACTTGGTCTAATTTTAGCCAAAAGAATGGGTTCTCTTAATATTATGGTGCTAGGTGATTCACAACTTATTGCAAATCAGATATCTAATGTAAATGAGATTAGATCTGATCATTTATAACTATACAAAATAACAGTGCTAAATCTAACAAAGGGGTTTGACTTCATATCGATTGAAGTAATTCCACGAGTAAAACCTCCTCATGACTCGATAACAAATTTTATTTCTTGTTTTAATTTGAGTAGTGAGTTGGAAGATACAAACTTCATGGTCTCGGTTCATGCAAAACATTTGGTTTGTAAGACACTGATAACTCCAATGTTGACATACATAGAAATTGAGAGTGATTCTGTCATTGTAGATCACGTTGACATTGAAAAATAAACTCTAGGATATCTAAATGCTCTTACAGAATTACATCTTACTCATCACGAGGTTGATCTTTCCTAATTCCACACTCTTCCTCCTATTTTGGAAATCCCATGATAGAATCTTCCCCTGGGAAGGAACTCAAAATTTATGAGGTAGGAGAAGAGGGGGATTTAGAGTTTCCTCTGGCCCCACTTGAGTTTGAGGAAGGCAATGCCTCCTTAATTGAGGGAATGATCGATATAAACATCAGGACCAAGGAAGAACAAAAATATTGAAACTAGGATCCTCTTTAACTCCTAAGGAATTTGAAATACATACTTGTATCCTCAAATATCATCAAAGAGCCTTCATGTTTAGCTACAAGAGAAATGATGGGAATCACATCACACATTACAGTGCACAATCTTGTCAACAAGCCAGATGCTAAGCTAATTAAGAAAAGTCAAGGCCCATAAAGTGAAAGGTGGCCTTCATGGTAAAGGAAGAAGTGATGAAACTCCTTCAGGTAGGGTTCATCAAGCCATTTGACTACTCATAGTGGGTATCTAATATTTTCCTCATCCTAAAAAAGAATGGAAATATCCGTATTTGTATAGACTTTCAGGGATATCAACAAGGCTTGTCCCAAAGATGATTTCCCATTACCATCCATCAATGTTATTGTTGATGCAAAAACTGGTTTCAAGTTGTTGTCTCTCATGGATGGATTTTTTGGGTACAATCAAATCATAATCTTTAAGGAAGATTAGGCCAAAACTACATTCATAACTCCTTGGGGAACCTACTATTATGTTGTTATTCTATTTGGGATTAAGAACGCTAGTGCCACGTACCAATGGATGATGGATGATATATTCCATGATCTTATACATAAGAATGTGGAATCCTATGTGGATGACCATGTGAAATTTTTTCATAACTTGTGCCCTTTCTAGATCTTGGTGTTGATCCCTCGCATCTTACTAGTTACATGGAGTTAGGAGTGGGGAAAGTACATTTACTTATCATATCATTGTATCACCATGTTTTGCCAAGACAACATGAAGTACCAAATATTTCTTAAAGAAACTAAAGTTCAACATCACATTGTGTTTGCATTATCATATATCAACATTATAAAATACAAAAAGAAATCATTTTGTTATCATTCACACCCACTGCATACATTTTGAAAAAGCATAGAAAAATGGAAATTCTAAACATCTAGAGTACACATGAGAGATAAGCCAAAAGGAAGTCAAACTCAGATACAATGGATTACCGAACCAAAAATAAGGGTCTGTATATATCATGGTGAGTCAAGTTTGTATACAATTCCATCACACACTAGGTGTGGTCAAAACACTCTTAATGAGCCTGAGATATATGAAGAAATATCATCTAGTGCCCGAAAAATGGAAACAAAGCAATAAATGTCCTAATGTCCTATCAATCCCTGTGGGATCCCTCAGATGGAGCACGACCACATCCAACATTCCTACTGTGGCTGTGATGACATTGGAAATGAACCAAATGGTGTGAGTGCTTGTGGTGGTGGCCACTAGTTGTGGTATCATTGCAGTAATGACTCTGCCTCATCAATCACTCAATGTTCTCATATCCTACCACTTGGGTAAAAGGGGGTCACCACCTCCTCTATTCTTTAAATAGGAGAAAACACATCAATGTGTCTCACCAAATTGTTAGTGGTTGGCTAGAGTCAACAATCAACTCAAAGCATGCCCAGGGGATCAGTAGAGTTTCCATGCACACCCATCGAATAAGCTCTCACCACTCTTGTGCAGGGTGCTACATGAAAATAGGGAGGAAACAATTAGTTAGAAAAACACAAAACACAAACAAAAAAAGGACCGAATAACATTTCAAACGAAAAATTCGAGAGAAGAGTATCAACATACTCGGATCTCCAAGCATCTAGGTAGGATTAGTGGCTAGTACTACTAGTGGCTATAAGGCCTCCCAAAGCTAGACAAAAACATTGTCTTATCACGGACTCTTCATCCCTCTCCCCATCTCAAGGAAGTGTCTCCTCTGAGACCAAGGTCTCTCTCTCCACACTCATCTCTTCGTGTATTGATCTCCATAGATACTAAGTGTCATGTCACTCGGGGCCGCTCTCCTCCTTCTCTATAAGGGCTACCTCGCCACCTCAATATCGACCCCCTCATCCTCGGTCTCCTCTCTGACATTTGAATCGTCGCCAGATCTCATCTCTTGTGTGCTCCTCACAATTAAAGTATACATCAATGTGCTCATCCTCCTCTCTATTATGAGTAGGAACAACCATAATATGAATTTAAGGCACTCGAGGGGCACCAACGCCCACCGAGCATGAACCACATGCCTAACCGCAATAAGCACTCCTAGGGTAACTATACAAACAAAATATTACATGTGCTACATTGTTGGAAAATGGTTACAAAATTTCCCAATGATGATTTAGGTCCTTTTAAGAAGGTGTTCGAGCTCTAATTTCCATTCAAAGTATATATTTGTAGCCTATACATCCTTAGATTTTCCATGCTTTCTTCCATCTTCCTACTCTTTCTATGCTTGTTTTGGCCTTCAGTTTCAAGAACACTCGGAGAAATAAAGGAACATAACGAGGGGACATATACGACATAACTATATTTTCCAAAGCTCTTGCTTGTCTATGTTGGAATTTTGTTTTTTTGCCTTGTTTTTTGAATCATTCATATCAAGTAGAGTAGAAAATCATTCATTCCAATTCAATCATTAGTAAATTTTCCTCTTTAACATTACCAGGGAAGTTGTGCAAAACTATAGCCCTTTTCGGGTGATGATTGTTTCTTCATCTCTAAGGTAGGGTTTGGAGGCTTTTGATCAAATTAGGTTATTTGATTTATATTAGATTCATATATTTTCACAAGTGAATAGCTACATCCGGTGGATTACTTGTCTTTCATTTATTTATTAGATTATAATGCATTGCTTAAAGATTAGAAAAGAACAAAATGATTTCGTTTGATACATTAGTTTTCTTTCATTGCTTTGATAAAAAATATTGTGAAAACCTCAAAACCATAGGTTAGATTTATTTCATAATTAGATCACTTATAAGAAATCATTGTATCCCATTCTACATGACCATCAATGGTCCACAACAGGAAAAGACATACAATTGTGATCCCTTGGTCCCACAACCCAATGGGCCATAATTGATAACTAACATTGATACCAGCTTAGGTTTAACAGTCTTACACACACCTACAATTTTTTTGAGAAAATAAAACAACTCAATACACTAAACATCATTGCTAATCAAGCCTACAACTATTGAACTACTCCTAGCAGCAGAGCTTGATTACATGCATGATGACCATCCAAGGGCCATAGCCTCTACGAGTCTTTAGTTGTGATCCTCAGGTCCCACAACCCAATGATTCTTCCATTCATCGATATTAACACTAGTTTTATGAAAATTAGTATTCAGATCTTCGTGACTTCCACCAAATATTATCGCACAACTTTCCTTATTGAACATAACATTCGATCAGGCTAAGAATTTCTGGACTAGACCATAAAATCACCCATAAACACTTGTGGCTCCATCACGCCTCTCGTTCTTACTTCTATGACCTTGTCTAGAAATCTATATGAGGCACCCACATACCATTCTCCGCGTGGTCAACAACCAATGAAAAAAATCTCGACTGAGATTGATATTGATTGGAGTTTATGAATGACCATTATCTCAAACCGAACCATCACACCACTTCAAGTTAGGAGATAATTCTTTGCCTTAGAATCGTAGATCCCGACATTGCATGTTGAAGATATAATATTTCCTAATTAGCTTGATCCCGTCACCACACTCACATTCACAATCATTCTACACCGGCTATCTCGACACGACCTCGAGAGGTTGGGTGTGAAGAAGGTCACGTTATGATTTTCTATTGTACAAATTGGTGAACCCAACGTGAATAATAGTCATAGAAGGATTTCCACCTTAATCCTCATTTATTCAACCTCCAATAGTTCAATGATAAAGGAACATGTACCATTACCAGAAAAGAACTCCCCCTTGATTTCAACATGGCGATGTCAATCAGATTTGGTCAATGTTGGTTCAAATTCAAGGAGTTAGATCTTCCCAAAATAGCTAGAATTCATTTCACTAGGGAAAGCGTTCATCTCCTTCCTACCCTACATAATCATCTAGAAAATACCTATGCTGCACATAATCCTCTAGTTTACATGATGTTCAAAACCTACCCCTCTACCAGAGAATCTACTTATGGGACGGGATACACCTGGTATACCCCCTAAGAAAAGAACTCCCCCGTCAGCCACTTATGGATATCTATAGATCTTGCCCAAAATAGCTAGAATTCATACATAGGGGAAAGCGTAAACTCCTTCCTACCCACACATGGGAAAATACCTATTGCACATAATCCTCTAGTTTACATGAATATTCAAAACCCTGGAGATCTACTTACGGGGACGGGCACCTTGGGTATGCCCCCCTAAGCCACTTATGGATATCTACAATAGGCACTAACCAGAAGTGTGTTCTTAAACACCATACCAGATTGAAATGCAACATTCCCGGCCGTACCTTCAATTCCATATCAAGGTAATCAACCCCCTATGTACACATGTATTCTAAATCTCCATAGAGGAACATGTTTACCTACCCAGGTCCATATAGAAAACCACAGGGGATGCCATACACCCCAAAAAATGTAAATGTTTTACCCTTTCAACAACCAATGCAGCCCTCAACTTCCCAACAAGGGTCCTCGATGGTGAAAACATATGCAATGGTGACCTATTCTTAATATCTCAAGGAACCCCTAGAATTATCCATTCGGACAATCATGCTCCTAAGACCCTTGCCTGATATTCCAAAGTTCAAAGGGGAGGGTGATCCTAATTCCCACATCAAGGCTTATACAATGGCCATTTGAGAGATGCTCCCATGAGATGTAGTCGTAGACAACATTTTCCCTAAGAAACTAGAAGGTATTGATCTCGACTGCTACTATAGGATACCAGAGGCTTCAATACACTTGTTCAAGTAACTTATAACAAAATTTATCAAAGCTTTTGATATGAACAAACTTTTGAGAACATGAATCAGGGAATTCGTTTAGATCAAGTAAGAAGACAACGAGTGTGTAGACCACTTTATTCAAAGGTGGTGAAAAGTCCTCTGCTCCTCTCCAAGCACTCAAAATATGGATCAAATGAAACTTTGTGATTTGTTCCTTCACTCTCTCAACAGAGAGACAAAGGAAGAGGTTCAAAAGTTCCTGCTAAGGAGCTATGAAGAGATGTAAGAGGGTACTCTTCGGATTGACCAAGTGGCCATTAACAGAGGTTATAACACTTATGGAGAAAATGGGAAGTTATTCACTCTTGGTAAAAATAATCCCAGTTACTCCAACAACACAAACAAGAATAAAGGACCAAATATCCTTAATAAGAATCATGGAGCTAGGAATGACGGTGTGATTGACTAGCCAAAAAATCCTAATGTTGTTATTTCCACCGAGCAGTGCTACAAATAACAACAAAAATAATGACAATAGTCAGAGAAACAAAAATTTCTCACCCTCAATAAATGCTATGGATTTTAATCATCCTCAACAACAACAACAACAATCTCAACAACAAAGACAAACACCGACCCCAAGCCCTAGTCAATACCCAAGTGGGTATCCCAACCAATTCCAAAACCAAGGGAAAGGGTTCCAAAATTTTAATTATAACAACCAAACAATAACCATAGTTTCAGACCACAACAAGGAACAAACCAAAGGCCTCGAGATTACGATCTTGACTTATACTACGGTTTCCATAGGGTTCACGGGCATGATGCAAGAAATTTTCGTAATTGTATTAAGTTTTTGTAGTGTTTACCGAGAGGAACAATGACAATTATTTGTTGATATGTTTTAGGAAAACCCAACATCAGCCACACAAAATGCCTACATGGGACTAGTGTCTCCACAGAACACACCACTAGGGATCTTTAACGATCCTCTCCTCACGTGTCCAAAGGATGGTAGATTAGCTCCCAATGGTTTGAATACAGGTATTACTATATGGACTCATGATCATGAATCCTCAACTTTTTCAAACACACAGGTGGCACCTCCTATGGATTGTCGCCAACAAATGAAAAATTGTGGGCTTAATAGAGTTAGGCACGCTAAACCCCAAATTAACAAACCCAAGAACTAAGGATTATTCTTCGCACAATCCCAATTCATCTACCTATGCCATAAAATGTTCATGATACGCTAAGCAAGCTAGTAGGGGCTTATGATATGATCAGTGATCTAACCAAGACCTTTTCACATATTTCCTTCTTGGATCTACCCCTACTCACCACTATTAGAAGTGCTAGGTCTTGGCCATTTGATTAATGTTACCCCTCCACCGAAGGGCATAGATAAATCACATAGACTTTGACATTATTCCTCTAGGGCATCCTGAGAGAGATATTGGGTTCATGTTTGACATCAGCAAGATGCCCACGGATGTTGAGATAGCTCGTAGGGGTGACCCAACTTTATTTACTGCAAGTTTGGATTTACAATAACTACGTAAAGTGTGTAATGATCAATGATGGGGTAGTAGTTAACATAGTTCCCTTCTCTTTTCTTCAGAAGTTAGGGTATGGGGAGACCAATTGCTCCTCAACATGAAACACACTTGAGAGGCTATGATAGCCTCAACATCGATCGGAACCATAGTGTTACTAGTTACTCTCGGCCTAAGATGGTACTAACAAGTTTTATATTATAGAATAGGAAACAAACTATAATATGATCCTTGGCTATCCTTGGATCCACCACATGAAGGAAATCCCCTCCAATCTGTTCAAAGAGGTTAGATTCCTGCATTTAGGGAAGGTCTTTGTGGCACAAGGTGATCCAAAACCCTTTGATATATATTTAGCTAACTTAAAGAAGAGGCCGGGGTCCACTCTGATTTTGAGCTTCCCACGAATCAGTTAAACAAACATGTAAATGCAGTACCAGAAGAAAATCTAGTCCCTATCACAGAGTTAGAAGTCATGGGGTTGATTGAGGGCATTCCAACAGTCAAGGATGAAGACACTATTATAGAAAAAATGTCACTAGGAATCATAACAATGTTTTTGAGCTATTGGAGAAGGATTTGCCTATTCTCCTCCCCTTTGATTCTATGGGTATGGGACATACCCTAGGACTCGGTTCTCTTCTAGCATATGAGGTTTGCATGGTTGAAGTAATCTGAAATAAAGGGAGAAGGTACAAAATATGACACACCATCTATCTTTTCGAGTGGCTATTGGAATCTTCATTTTGATGGGGCCAAGTGTCATTTTGGCACCGGGGCAGGGTAGTGTGATCCTTACTTCACCTAAGGAAGGATTCTACCTTTTGCTTTCAAGTTAAATTTCAAATGCACAAATAATGGGGCTGAGTATGAGGCTCTCCTATTAGGTCTAATTGTAGCTAAGAGAATGGGAATCCTCAATATTAGGGTTTTGGGTGATTCACAACTAGCCGCAAATATGATATCTAAGGTATATGAGACCGAGATGAACACCTAAAACTTTACAAAATAATAGTACTAGGCCTGACAAAATGGTTTGATTTCATATCAATTGAAGCAATTCCATGCAAACAGAACCTTCTTGCAGATTCTATAGCAACTTCTACTTTGTGCTTCACCCCAAGTAGTGACTGGAAGATACCAACTTCATAGTTTCAGTTTGCGTAGAGCCCTTGATTCATAAAGCACCAATGACCCCAATGTTGACATATGTAGAAGCTGAGAATCAACCCAATTTTTAGACCATGTTAATGGTGATGAATCGAATCTAAGATATTTAGATGCTTTTGCAGAGCTGCATCTTACCTATCATGAAATAGACCTTTCCTTAATTCCGCGTTCCTCTTCCTATTTTGGGAATCCCATGATCGAATCCTCCTCGGGAAAAGATCTTGAGATTTATGAGGTAGAAGAAGAAGGGGATTTAAAATTACCTCTGGCCCCACCTGAGTTTGAGGAGGGAAACACCTCCTTAATTGAGGGGATGATTGATATAAATATTAGAACAAAGGAGGAACCAAAAATCTTAAATCAGGATCCTCCTTAACTCTAGAGGAGGTGGAAATACATACCCAAATCCTCAAGGAACATCAAAAGGCCTTCACATTTAGTTACAAATAAATTATGAGAATTACACCACATATCGCGTGCACAATCTTGTCACCAAACTAGATGAAAAAATGATAAAGAAAAAGTCGAGGCCCATGAAGCCAAAATTTTCCCTCATGGTGAAAGAAGAAGTAATGAAACTTCTCCAGGTAGGGTTCATCAAGCCAATCAATTATTCACAATGGGTATCTAATATCACCTCGTTTTAAAAAAGAATGGAAATATCCACATTTACATAGACTTCCGGGACATTAAGAAGGATTGCCCCAAAGATGATTTCCCATTACCATCCATTGATGTTATTATTGACGCAACAACTAGATTTGAATTGTTGTCTCTCATGGATGGGTTTTCTAGGTACAATCAAATCAAAATATCCGAGGAGGATCAAACCAAGACTACATTTATAAATCCTTGGGGACCTATTGTTATGTTGTCATGCCATTTGGTCTTAAGAATGTTGGCGCCACATACCAACGAGCAATGACATATATATTCCATGACCTTATTCATAAGATTGTGGAATCCTATGTGGATGACCTTCTGGCTAAGGCTAGAAAGCGTTGTGATCACCCAAAGGTGCTTCATATCATCCTTTCATGCTTAATCGAATATGATGTCACATTAAATCCAAAAAAGTGTGTATTCGGCATAATGGGAGGCAAGCTTTTGGGTTACATTATATCTTCACGAGGGATTGATGTTGACCCAGCCAAAATCTGGGTTGTGTTAGAAATGGTTCCACCATCAGACAAGTCTAGTATTAGATATTTTCTTGGGAAACTTGGTGCAATCTAAAGGTTCATCCTTGACTTGACCTTTGTTATTCATCCAATCAACAATTTGTTGAAAAATGATTATAGCATTGATTGGACAAAATAATGCAACAAGGCCTTTGAGGTAGTTAAATGATTCTTGTTATCCCCTCCCACGCTAATGCCGCCTAGATCAGATCGCCCTTTGATCTTGTATTCACACTCTACAAATGTTTATTTAGCTTGTATGTTGGCTCAAGAGGATGATGAAAAATGAGAACATGTGGTTTATTTCATTAGTAAAATATTTCTTGATTGTGAGACATGTTACACACAAAAATAAAAATAATGTCTTTCCATAGTCTTTGCAAAAACATTCTTGAGAAATTATATGCTGAATCAAGAAATGAGGTTATTTTTAAGTCAATCACTTGTGGACATTTCTCGTATGGATCCTTGTCTAAAAAGGCCAGTGTTTCATAACCCTAATGGGTGAGTTTGAACTAACGTTTGTGAATTATAATTATGCCAAGAACAAATCATTGCGTGGTTGATTGACAATCCATTGCATGGAGGTGACACAGTAGATTAAGAATTTCCCGATGAGTGTGTGTACTTTGTCAAAACCAGCCCCCTATCTCTGTATGTCCTTGGTATACCAATATTTTCAATTTCACCATGGACCATACATATCCAAAAGGGGAAATGTTGCAACAAATAATGTGGTTACATGTCATTGCCTCTAAGTACGTTATTTTGGAACAAGCGCTCTATCGCATTGCCTTTGATGGAATGTTGTTAAGATGTGTTGATGCCGAAGAATCTAAAAATATTCTTTATGAGTCACACAAAAAATTAGGTGGAGGTCACTTTAGTGGCCATGACACTGTAAGGAAGATACATCGATGGGCTATTTCTTGCCACTCTATAACATGACTCCATAGAGTTTGTGTGTAGATGTCACAAATTCCAAGAGTTATCCCATGAGATCCACATACTAGCACAAGCTTTGCAACCAATCGCAACCCCATGGCCCTTTTCCATGTGGGGCCTAGATTTAATAGGGAAGTTCTCTCCCTCATCAATGGATGGCCATAACTTCATAATCATGGCCACATAGTAATTTACTAAGTGGGTAGAATTCATTCCTCTTACCACCATTCCTAGCTCTGTAATCACTAAGTTCATCTTGAACCAGATCATTTATAGGTATGGGGTGCCACAAGTCATTATTTCAAATAATGACACATCTTTCAAAAATTATGAGGTGTATGAGTTATGTGCAAAGTTCAAAATAAGTCATCACATGGATTCTCTCTACTATCCTTAGGATAATGGACAAGCTGAGGCTATGGATAAAACATTAAAGCCATCCTTCTCAAAACCGTTAAGAGAATAAATGAGATTGGAACTTAAAGATTTTTCCAGCCTTGTGGTTGTATCAGATGTCAGTTAGAACACCAACAGGGAAACCCCCTTTTCTTTAGTGTTTGGTGCTAAGGTGGTTTTGCCGCTTGAATTCAAAATAACTAGTCTTCGTATTTCACTACACAGGATCCTGAGAGAGGAGGTTTATCGAGAAGAACGAATCTCCCAATTAGAGAGTCTCGATGAGGCTAGACTTAATGCCAAACAATGACACAATATTTATGCTAACTAGATGGATCGGAAATACAATAAGAAGGTTTATAAATGTGAGATCTACGAAGGATATTTGGTATTAAGACTTGATAACTAGATAGACAAAAAAATAGTGAGGGAAGGAAATTCAGACCTAGGTGGTTGGGTCCGTATTGAGTAGTAGAAGACTACAAAAATGGGGAATTTCACCTGTGTACACTAGAAGGTGAGGATTTTAGTGAATCCGTGAACTCTCTTCACCTAAAGAGGTACTACACATGATCCACCAACATTTTCATATGTACATTACTGCATTTGCATTGCATTTTCATCCACCAGTTCATTTTGTAAAATTTGTGATCAAGGGATTTATTCTTATAGAAACTCCTAAAAAATCTGAAAAACATTGGCAAAACATTCAAATCATATCTCTTCAAATCTTCACAGTATCATCAATTATTTCATTAGTTCAAGCAAGATAAGACAAAGTTTTGATCATGATCATACCAAGGCCTGCATACTTGGTTCTAATTTTAGTATCTTTCTAGATTAGGTGTCTTTTCCTATAGTCTATTCTAGAAGATTCATGGTGTCACATTTATCCCATTAAAATCTCTTTAGAAATAAGAACATACTAAACATTTTTCCTATCTCGAGTAAGTCATATGCAAATCCATAGAAAATTTTTATTTTACATGTTTCTTTTCCTACCAACCTTTGGTGTTGAGCCTATATCTCTTACTTTGGTGATGTAGGGTTGGGAAAAGAGAGAAATTCCCTTACTCTCCTATTCCTTGTCCATGGTGATGGGTCCACACTTCCTCCATGTAGCATGAGACAAGGAGTAGGGGGTCTCGTTGATAAACTTGAAAGTTACAAATAATTCGCTCAAATGTTGTGAATTCATAAGTCAAAAACAAAGTGAGTTAGATGTCCAAGATTCCAAAAGAGTTTAAAACCCCAAATCTATATTTTTCAACCAAGTGGCCATCTATGGATCCAAGTCTAGATAAACTGCAAAGAAATTCACATTCTAAACTATGAAGTAGCTTGAGTAGGATGAGGTTGTAGTGTCTCAATTTGGTCTTGTCAAACCTTTGTCTTTCCCTCATCACTACCATTCAAAAAAATTTCATAACTTGTGCCCCTTATGATTCTTGGTGTTGATCCCTCATATCTTACTAGTTGCATGGAGTTGGGGGTGGGGCAAGTACATTTACTTATCATATCATTTTATCACCACGTTTTGCCAAGACAATATGAAGTATCAAATATTTGTTAAAGAAACTAAAATTCAAACATCACATTATGTTCGCATTATCATATATCAACATTATGAAATACAAAAATAAATCATTCTGTTATCATTTCACATCCACTGCATACATTCTGAAAAGCATAGAAAAGCAGAAATTCTAAACATCTAGAGTACACATGTGAAAAGAACCAAAAGAAATTCAACTCAGATACAATGGAATACCGAACCAAAAATCAAAGTCTGTATATATCATGGTGAATCAAAATTGTATATAATGTCACCATGTGCTAGGCATGGTCAAAATGCTTGCAATGAGCCTGAAATATACAACACGAATTGTATAAATGCTCGAAAAAATATCATCAAAGCAATAAAAATGGCCCCATGGCTTGTCAATCCCTGTGTGACCCCTCAGATGGTGGCTGACCATGTCTAGGGCTCCTACTATGGCTACAACAATTTTGGGAGTGAAACGAATGAGGTGAGTGCTCATGGTGTCATCCGCTTGTCATGGCCTTGCTATAAGAATGACTTTGTCTCATCAAGCACTCAACAACCTCATATCTAGTAACTTGGGTATGGAGGGAAGTCACTATCTTAGCTATCCGTTACATAGGGGAAAACACATCAGTGTGTCTACCAAGGCCAATGGCTATCTCGAGTCAATATTCAACTCAACTCGGGTCTTTCTCGAGGGATCAGTAGAGTGTCCATGCACACCCATGGATGAGATCTCACCACTCCTATGTCATTACTATAAGAAAAGAAAAAAGAAGCGATAAGTTAGAAAAACAAAAGAAAGAAAGAGATACAAGCCAACATTCCTAACTAACAAAGTCGAGAGAAAATTATTAAACTTACTTAGATCTCTGGGCATCCAGGTAGGATTAGTAGCTACTACTCGCCGAGGCTACTAGTGGTTGTAGGGCTTCCCCAAAGCTGGAAGCGAATCACTTTGTCCTATGATAGAATCATCATCCCCCTCTCCACCATGAGGAAGTGTCGACTTTGAGACTAAGGTCTCTCTTAGCACTGGCCTCCTCATGTGCTTCTCTCAACATCTCCTGAGTATCATGCCACTTAGGGTCACTCTCCTCTTCCTCCACATGGGCTGCCTCACCAATCCCAAAACTAACCCCTCATCCTCTGTGTCCACTTCAATGGACCCTCCTCCATCTCATCCCCTGAATCCTACTCAGATTTAGATTCTAGATCAATGGGCTCATCCTACTCCCCACTGTGAGTAGGAGTAGCCGCAATCTGAAGTAGAGGTGCTCGAGGGGCACAAGCTTCATGTCGAGTGTGGATAACCTATCTAACCATAATGGGCACACCTGGAATGACCACTATATGACCAAAATCCCCTGTAGGGCCCCTCTGAGCCTCCTAAATGGTCATATACACTTTGGTGTAGGTGAAGGAAGCATATCAATGTACGAAGGCCAAATTTCTAGGGGACCCAATCAAATGGGTGGACATTAAGTCTCACTTCTCTATCAACCAACTGACCTGTCAAAGATCAAGCTACCATCGTAGTCACATCCAGTCCCCATATCCATACCATGTCTTGGTAGGGTGTGGCGATCATGTATGACATAGTCGGGAACCCACGAGATCATGTGGAATCCTAAGTATTGACATGCATGTCCATATAGCTGCCTAAACAACCCCTAGATCTAACACCTACCATAGGGAATGAAACACTCATAGACCCAACTCATAGAAAGAGTGGGGTGGCTCAATGACTGCCCCTATAATCTAACTACCATGTACAAATCATGGTAGGTAGTCCCCAAGATATCTACACCCCAGGCATATTTATGGCCATGCCCCTCGATCTATGTAATGATAGGAGCCCAATAATATAAAAGGGTGTCACCACCCTTGTCCCCGATCAGTTGGGAGGACAAGATGCCCATGATGGCTTTGCATATGATAGGAATGGGAGTGGTGGCAATGGACCGAACCTTCATCCCCTTCTTAACCAGATGAGACAATGACATCTCCCATGTATGTAGCCCACTGTGTCATCTTTGCCATGGACCCCGCTATCTCAAAATTCAGCCTCCTCCCAAGTATCGGGAGCCCAAGAATGCGGTACACATCCTCTAGGGTGATGGTCCACTCACCCTAGAAAACTAGAAACCGAGAAGGTATTACGTCTACATCCCAATAAGAAAATAAGTCACATATAATATGAATGGTAGGAGCAATGTGGGGAACCCATGTAATCCTCTAAATACCTGGCCCTCTGGAGAAGATCCATCTCATCCTAAGTCGGCTCATCTAGGATATTAGGAAACCCAGTCACACTCATTATTCGACTCCATTTGATTTTCTCCTCCTTCTTACGTATTAACCAAAACATGGAAAAAGAGCAAGTTAGTAACATATACCAAATAATAAGCTCACCAAAAACATTAAAAACATCAAAAATCTAAAAAAATCAAGTTAAAAACACGTTTTGGTCATTCTGTTTCATAACCGCTGCCTGGAAGGCGGCGGTCCCATGACCACCGCCCAACTTTTGGCGGGGTCATGGACCATTTCCCAAACACATATTTTACCCTAAAAATTCTCAAAAAGAAATAAAAATAACACTTTTGACCAAATAAAAGCATGCCTTATGGGCACCCCCCTAGAGACTCATCTAAGAAAAACAAATTTGAAAATGATCCCTCCTAGGTGAACTTTTCAAAGTTTTTACATTTTAGGTATTAAAAGACAAAAGTTAAAATAACCAACCTTAGACCACACCGGTCGATCTCTTACTCATAGAGGCATGATCATGATATCATCACGGTCGTATCGGCTATACTTTCATTGAAAATGGTCACCGTTTGTCCAGAGCTCCAAATTCACCAAATCGAATAGCACAAATGAATTGGAATATGAGTTGTTATATATATATGTGTGTGTGTGTGTGTGTATATATATATATATATATGTGTGTGTTGTGTGTGATTTTGATTATATTTTGTTATATGTGTTCACAGGGCTAGAGAATTGGTGCGGTATATTTCTATATCCCCACACAAATGGTATGTCCTCTTTTCGTTTTGATCTTCTATTTATTTTATATATTTTACCTATCTGCACGTGAGTCTTCTTTTCCTCTTGTAGGTAATGGGAGTTTGGGCGGTGAGATTTCGACACATGGGCATGTCAGGTATAGCCTCTAACTCCCCATTTTGGGAACACCATACTCGAACTCTATGCTTTATGCCTTTTCATGGCTAAGATGCTTCTCTGAGGGGGCAATATATACGCACCCAAAATTACATGTGCTACATTGTCAAAAACAATTATAAAAGTCCCCAATGATAATTCAGTCCTTTTAAGAAGGTGGTCGAGCTATAATTTCCATTCGAAGTATATATTTGTAGCCTAGGCATCCTTACTTAGCTTTTCCATGCTCTCTTGCAGCTTCCCATCTTTCTACACTTGTTTTGGCCTTTAGTGCAAGAAATAACGCCATGCTTGGGTGGAGGCTCTAAAACGCTGCCCAAAATAGGAGATAGTCCTGAAGCGCCGCCTTGCGTAGGGGTGATCAGTCATGCCTATTTTCTCTAGATTCTTCACACATGTTTTAACATGCGATGATTCACTTAATTTCAATTTTTGCATGCATTCGTGAGCCAAATTGTCTAAAATTAGCATTGATTGCTTGGTTCACCTTCCTCCTCCTATTTTTAAATAGATTTAATTGGTTGGAACTACTATTGAAAATCCATTGATTTATGGCCTCTGTCACATTTTATCCCCGTGTTGTGCCTGGAAGTCTCTACTTTCCTTTGTTGCCATAATTAATCTTTCCTTGGGCCGAAGATCACGTATGGATCTATATTTGTGTCCTTGTTTCTCTGTTTCTCTAAAGAGGTCTAAAATTTGGGTCTCCATCCTCTATTCATTCAAAAACTTGAGGCTTTCCTGTTCTTTCCATTTTTTACAGTTGGGATTTTTTGCCCTTGTCATTTTGCCCCAAATACTTGATGAAAAATGAATGGATGTAGCTATGAAGAGCATATTTGAGCCTTGCAACATTTCTAAATCCTCTGTCCTTGGAAAAAAATTCATCCTTGGGCTCAAATGGTCATTTTTCTACATTTTACGGTTTGACGGGTTTCCCTAGTCAAATTTGCATCCTTGCATCGACAGGGAACATGGCCTCTTTTGGTTGGATGTGGCTCAGCAGGGTGCTTTAGAAATTTTATAAATCACCTCAACTTAAAGATTTGTCCACGTGGAGGAACGACACTCATTTGAAGATCTACTTTTTGGTTTGGCCTTGGAGTAGTGCCGGGAGGACACGTGGAGGTTTCCACTACTTTTCCTGGACTTAGAAATTTTTTTATGTAGCTAAAAATAGTTTGGTAGGAAACAGGGACACGTGGCGAGCCCATGCTCATTCAGAGTCTTTTAAGGAAGCACCAAGAGGACACTTGGAGGCCTCTGCACTCACTTTGTATTTTGCTTGGACTTTTCAATGGCCAAAAGAGACTGCCTCGGATCTTGACACATGGCACCTTCCATTGAGCTTCAAGCCTTCAAACAAAATTTGTCAGGCTAGGACACGTGGTGAGCCCACGCTCTTCCAAGGTCTCAAATTTTGGGGACCATCTCAAGGTGTGCCATTGTGACGTGTGGCAGTTTGAAAAGTCAGAAGGGGTGGGGAAGCGGACCATTAGGGGCAACTTAGAATTTTTTCCTTTTATGCTCAAAAGGGTTAAAATACCAAAAATGGCCCTGTAAGCCCGATAAAAGGAAAGGTCAAAGCTTTCTCCAGTCAATGGAAGAGTGTGGACTCTCGGGGGAAATTTGGAAAATTTTCCTTTTGGGAGAAAAGAGTTAAAAGTGAAAAAGGAAGCATGGTTCCACTGGGACCCACATTGGGACATGTGTCAGGCCCATTTTTCAAGGGTAGAGCTACGTGGGAAAACTTGGAAAATTTTCCCTTTTCCAAAAATGAGGTGAAATAGCAGAATTTGGCCATGGTTCTTTGGGACCCACCTTAGGACATGTGTCAAGCTCATTTCTCAAGGGCGGAGGCACGAGAGCAAAGTGTGAAAATTTTACATTTTTCAAAAATTGTAAAAAGTCAAAGAAAAACCTCGGGCCCATCTTAAATTGAATCTTCCACATGGACGACCCAAATTCAAAGTAAAGATCAATGAACTACTATGAGTCTAAATCTGATTTTCCCCCATTTTTATTGAAACATGCTTAGAAGTGTGAGTCTTCATGATTTCTTGGTATTTCCTACACGCCAAATAGAGAGGAGAGTTAATTTTGATATCTAAGTTTGGTGGAGGAGATCTGGAGATGTCTTTCACCATTAAAATGGTCTAATCTCGGCTCGATATGATTTTCCATTTTCTTCTCCCAAGCATGCAAGGAACCAGATTTGACAGATTAGGGTGGAAGTGGTTGGTGAGTTGAAGAAAGAGTGATCTACCAGAAGGAGGAGTTGAATGTGGGAGATATTTGAAGAGATTTTCCCCAGCACTTGGTGACTTTTTACAGATCTGATTCTGGAAATCATGATCGTGATCATGGCGAGCACTGGTAGCACTCAATGTTGAATTTTTGGGGAAAAGGGGATCTATTGTAAATGTTATAAATGGCACAAATTTTCATGTGTGAAAATGGTTGGAGGTTGAGTGTTAGAGGTTGAAGAAAATTCCCAAGAGGAAAATTTGACAAAGCCTATCTTTTGAGAAGCCATCTAAGAAGCCTATATATCT
Organism: Taxus wallichiana var. yunnanensis; assembly: GCA_018340775.1. Classification (NCBI taxonomy): domain Eukaryota; kingdom Viridiplantae; phylum Streptophyta; class Pinopsida; order Cupressales; family Taxaceae; genus Taxus; species Taxus wallichiana. The sequence continues at coordinate 98,227,526 of CM031233.1, read as the reverse complement.
CTTTTGTATTAAGTTTGATCATGTCAAGGTGGTTGCAAGTGTACAACCATTGAAAAGCTCTGAGATTGTTCTAGAAACTTTCCCTTGCTAATAAATTTAATCAAACTCGAGTTATTTTGTGTTGATCTTGAGCAAAATGTGTTTGTTTCATTTCTGAATGTCTGCAAATAGTTTTCTTGTTCTATTGCAATCTTGTATCAAAATCTATCTTAATCACACAGGTCTCAATCCTTGTGATAGTTTAGTGGCATCTGCAATCTCATTTCTCATAAGATCTTTCATCTGGGAGTGAAATAAATGATTTAAAATCACTTTTCTTTCATTTGTTGACAAAGATTGTTTGTAAGCCTCTGGGTGTACCTCAGGCATGATTGATCTTAGATTTTGATGTTTTATTGGGTCTTCTAACTCAAGCCTTCATGTTAAAATCTCATAGATTGTGTGAAAAAGTGCTAATCTGGGCCTCCATTAAAGTACATATTCTGGTTAAAGGAACATTTTAGCTATTCCGAAGCATTCTGTTGTCTAGACTTTCCATTTTGTAAGAGTTCTCAAGGATTTGGAAATCAAGTTTATTTTGCCTCACCTCCCACCAAAATTTATTTAAAAACAACTAATCCTACCCATACTACCCTTGTTTTCCCTGTATGAACACAAATGCATAATTTCCATTACCAAAACATGCAGAAACAATCAGGATTCCAAATGTCTTTAGTAGCCTAAACTTTGCTAGAAAATATCTCCACTATCTAGAGTGACAACTCGTGAGAGTTAGATTTTGTTGCATTGATCATATTTTCTCCAAGGTCTTATTCATAACCTCATAGAGAAGGATATCTCCATCTCCTCCATAAACCACTAGGCTACAAAAGGGTCCTCTCACCCTGGTTGAAAAGGCACAACCATAAAGTAGTGAGGATAGATCAAATCCTCTTGAGGTGCTTATCCATTTTCTCCACATCTGAGTGAAAAAAGTCGATAGTTAGATCCCATCCTCAGCCTACAAAATGACTCATTTCATCTATCTATCCCTAAGCTTCCTGCCAAAACTTGTGATGTTGCTCAGACCTTGAAGGAGAATCAATTTGGGTACCAACACCGAGTGGCGCATTTCTTAGGGACATAGTGATTATAGTTCATACTCAAACCCTGGTGTTGTATGCAACTTTTCCAGTCTCTACAAGTTTTTGACACTAGTATTCACTGATAAATTTTGGTAAAGGGAAGTAAGATCTTTCATTTCCAGTTTCTAGTGTTGATAGACATTTGACAGATCATATTTTAGTGCATTTTCACAACTAAGGTGGAAATCCTTAGTGGTGACTCCTTGTTGATCTGATTCTTGATGAGTACCAGTGTCTTAACCTCTATCAAGTGAGATTTGTTACCAATATTTGCAAAGCTATGGAAGGAAGAAGATCTTTCTTTGCTAGGGATCCTACTAGGACATTATTTCTAGAGCTAGGAAAAGCAAAATCAGAAGGAAGAAAATCCTAGAGAGTTGTGGGAGATCAGCAGACAAGAAGAGGGATCTCCATTGATGAAAGTGATCGGCCTATCATTGAAGACTACTATTCAAGTGCTTCTGAATCAGGTAGCCTCTTTGTGGAATTGAATTCTCCAACTGGAGAGGGGCCTTCATTTGATTTTGAAAGGTTTGCTTCTCATTCTACACCTATCTTTTTAGAAGTTGATAGGGATTTCCAAGAAACAAGGCCTTTAGGGGTATCCATTTTGAAAAGTTATACTCTTGTGTTCCAAGGACCCTCTTGCCCCTTATCAATTTTTTCTCCTCCAGGGTCACCTCCTCAAAACAATATGGCCCAGCCCCCACCTAGACCTCCATTTTTGTAAACACTTTTGGTCCTATAAATTTTGTGGGAATGGTTGGTTATCCAAATGCAGTTCCTCAAGATGTAAGGAATAGACTACCAAAGTTCCAAGGAAACAATGCTATAACTGGTGATCAACACCTAAAGCTTTTTATCAATATGATGGAAGATTTGAGATTGAACATGAAGATGTATATATCAAGTTGTTTATCCATACTTTGGAAGAGGATGCAAGGGACTGGTATAAAGCTTTTCCAGATAATTCCATTGATTCTTGGATAGAGATGAGCAATGCATTTAGATTGTAGTATGGTGATAGAAATGACCCTAGGTTTCTTTGATAGAATTTGAAAACATAAAAAAGAATCCTAATGAGTTAGTACATGATTTCAACACAAGGTTTAATAAGACCTTGAGGAGATTTCCTATTAGGATAAGGCCATGTGATGAATCATGTTTGATCAAATATTCAGATGCATTTGATAAAAGGTTGCTTACTACTTGAGGGACAAAAACCCTACTAATTTGAGGTAGGCCTTCACTATGGCTTTGCAAATTGAAAACAATATCAAGGCAATTGGAAAACCTCCCAAGAGGGATGGTGTGAAGCTGATTAACCCAGAAAAACCTCAAACAAGTAAAGATTTTGCTGATTTGGAGGAAGTTGTGAAGACTTTGGTAGGGGTTGTCAAAGAAATTTCCTACAAACTAGCCGGGATGAGAAAGGAATTGGGCAGAGCTCACAAGGTCAACACAAGAAACAAATCCAAGACAGGTTCACAAACCACCAAATACCTGATGACAGAGGCAAGGGACCTATTGGATTTGGAAATAGGCAGCCCCAAGGTAGGGAAAACATAATGGTGCTTATCCTTTGGCTGCCAGAGTTGTTGTTGTGGAGGAGACAATGTCATTGATTGGTGTGACAAATGTTTCATGCCCCATGCTCCTTGTGAAGAAGATCAAAAGAAGAAGAAGATGATGATGATGATAATGATGATGATGTCTGCATGATGGGTTGTTCCACAGCTCACAACAAGGGGCAACTTCAACTAAGGTGATAAGTGCCCAGACTGCTGCCACTTTTTGGGACTGCATTCATAGGGTACCTATTCTTCCTCCCTCTCATACTTTAGAAGTAGATATTGTGCAATCTTTTGAATTTCCCAATAATGACTTTGAATATTTAAGGGCTCTAATGATAAAGAAGTATGATGGAGGAATCCCATCTGAGGAAGATAGACAATTACTGATGAATGTTGTTGTTGCTCAAGAAAAGGAATATAACACAAGAAGTAAGGTTGTCAAAGGGATAGGCCTCAAGCCAAGCCAAAATCTCCCTTACTTTCAAAAATTCCTAAAGAGGCTCCTAAGAAAGATGCATCTTGTCAAATGCCTACAGCTCTCCAAACAAAAATCATACCCCTCCTCATGCCCAAGTTGTCAAAAATCTTGTACCACCTAGTGAGTGTGTTAGCTTTCCTTCTAATACTGCCTTGCCAAAGAATGTCCCATATGATATTGCCCAAGTTTTAAGTCAAATCAAAGTCTCTTGTTCCAATTGTTGAGTTGCTTAGGATTCTTGAGCACAAAAAGAGAGCATTCGAATACTTGGGGTTGAAAGAAGAGAAGACTACCCTAGGCAGAAATGTAAACATTGTGGAGACTCCTCCAATCATTGAAGAGTTAGAGACACCACCAGCATTAGAGGAATTAGGTGAACCACCTGAGGTCTATTTGGGGACATCCTTGGTGGATTCTCAGCTAAATGTGGATCCATTCTTCACTACTTTGATCATTAAGGATAGACTACTCCACAACTGCATGTTTGACTCAGGGGCATCATGCAATGTCATGCCTCTGGAAGTCATGAATGAGCTGAATATCAAAGTAATAACAGCATATGGGAAGTGCACTACCATGGACTCCAGAGAAGTGCCAGTAGTGGGATGTGTGAAGGGTTTGGTGGTACAACTTGCAGCTTACCCAGGTAAAAATTTAAAACTTGATGTTGTCATTGTTGACTTCCCAGCCAAGTGGGGCATGCTATTGTCTAGAAAATGGGCTGCAAGTGTTGGTGGGAGTGTCCAAATGGACATGTCCTATGCCACCATCCCAATTGAGGGCAGCCTTGTTAGGTTGTATGGGGAAAAGAAGATGTTGCACCTTATTGAAGATCCCAACAATGCATCCTATGAAGTATTGTACACAAATGTTGATGTTGATAACTTTGTAGGATTTGTTGATGGAAAGGAGCACAAGATTGAGGAATGCAAGTGTCTTGAACAAGTGGGCTCTCCTTGGACTCTATTTTTGATGGAGCTTGCTCCAAGTTTGGGAATGGTGTTGGTGTTGTTCTACTTTCTCCTAGTCAGGAAAAATTTGTTTTTTCCTTCAAACTCAACTTTGAGTGCACTAACAACATTGTTGAGTATGAGGCACTTGTTGTTGGGTTTAAGAATTTCTTGGAAATATGGTGTCAAGACATCATTGTCAAAGGAGACTCAGAATTAATTGTAAAACAAGTCAGAAAATATATGCCACAAAAAATCAGTGAATGAAACAATACAAGCATGTAGTTTGGGATTTCATTGAGATGTTTGATTCATTCAACATTGTGCATCATGATAGGAAGTTCAATGACTTGGCAGAAAAGCTTGCAGTGTTGGGGTCTTGTTTTGACAATTGTGTAATGTCCCCATATTGTGAATATGATGTTGAGGTATTGACAAGACCCTCTTGTCCTTGACAACATTAAACACTGGCAGGTTTTTGATGATGATGCTCAGATCAGAAGATTTATAGAACAAGGGAGAGTTTGCTGATCAAAGTATTGATTGGGAGCCAATGGTATGTGCAATAGAGGGAAGGAAACCTTGTTTGGAAAGGGCATCATCCAGCTAAAGACTAATACCATTCCTAGAGGGTTGGTTGCTCTTGAATCAAATTTTGATAATGCTTGATTGCATTATTAATAGACATATGGTAGCCTCGAGGGATGTTGAGGAGCATGATCTTGGTACGAAGGAGAAGCCAAGAAAAATTTGGTTAGGCAACAATCTCAACAAAGAGGAGAAGCAATCATACATCCAATTGTTGAAGAAATACCAAGATTGCATGGCTTGGACCTATTCTGAATTAAAAGCATATAGAGAGGACTGTTTCAACATGAGATTCCCTTGGAGTCTAATGCAAAGCCATTCAGGCAGAAACAGAGGCCAATCAATCCACTTCTATCTCTCAAAATGCAAGAAGAACTGAAGAAGCTAAGAGATGGAGGGATTATTCAGCCCACAAGGTATTCTTCTTGGGTTGCAAACCTAGTACCAGTGAGAAAGAAGAATGGTGAAATCAGGTTGTGTGTAGATTTCAGAAATCTAAATAGAGCATCAATGAAGGATAATTATCCTTTACCAAATATGGAAAACATGCTGCAATTAGTGACTGGTTCTAAATTTCTCTCCACCCTAGATGGTTTCTCTGGTTATAACCAAGTTGTGGTGAAGGAATCAAAAAGGATCAAGACAACCTTTACTACTCCTTGGGGAACCTATGTATATGTCAGGATGCCCTTTGGTTTGATGAATGTTGGAGCCACCTTTCAAAGAGAAATGGATGTTGCTTTTTCTGGTTACATCAATGAGTTTATTGTTGTTTATCAAGATGATGTAACTGTATTTTCCGGAAGAGAAGTGATCACTTGCTTGCACTTGGAGAAGATGTTGATAAGATGTAGAGAATATGGCATCTCACTCAATCCAAAGAAGTGCCATTTTGGAGTGCAAAAGGAAAAATTTCTTGGTCACATTGTGTCACAAGAAGGGGTGATGATTGATCTAGAGAGGGTAGAGGCCATCAGCAAGGTCCCTATTCCAAGGACCAAGAAAGGAATTCAGTCTTTCTTTGGGTAGATAAACTTCATCAGGAGATTCATATCAAACTTTGTTGAGTTGACCATTCCAATCACTTCCATGTTAAAGAAGGACCAGGTCATCAAGTGGGAGGAGGCTGCCATCCAAGATTTCAATGGGATTAAAGAGGCACTAAAGCATGCACCTGTTCTAGCAGCTCTAGACTATAAGAAGCCTTTCCAACTATTTTCCTTTGCTTCAGAGAACACTGTTGCTTCTATCCTACTGCAGAAGGATGATGAGGGGGCTGAGAGGCCAATTTCCTTTTTCAGTAAGGCCTTGTAAGGGGCTGAGATGAGGTACACTATTATGGAGAAACAAGCATTTTCCTTGGTAAAAGCAACAAAGGTTTTCAGGCCTTACATTTTGAGTTCTAAGATTGTTGCTTATGTTCCCCACACCATGGTGAAAGACATTTTATCAGAGATGGAAGTCTCAAGAAAAGGTGTAGGTGGGTGAACAAGTTGCAAGAATATGATATGGATATCCAAACCACAAGTTGGTGAGAGGTTTGGGCTTGGCTAAACTTATGGCTTAGAGAAAACTTGCAAACTATTGAGGTAAATGAGGTAGAAGAAGAAAGGGTAGGTGTTTTTGAAAAATTGATGAGTTTTGAGTGGTACAAAGATGTAATTTTTTATCTCAGACATCTAAACTACCCTGAGTATTTAAGTAAGAACTAGAAAAGAGCCCTTAAGTTGGCTTCCCAGAAATATGTCATTACTGATTATGGGTTAGCTTGGAGAAACCCGAAGGAGTCCTCTTAAGGTGCATTACTGAAGAAGAAGCCCCAAGATAATTGTTGATCTCCATGGAGGAGTTTGTGGGGGAATTTTTCTGCAAGAGTCACAACACACAAGATCCTGAGGGCTGGTTATTGGTGGCCAAATCTCTTCAAGGATATAACCTTGTTGGTTAGAAGATGTGAGAGTTGTCAGTGCTTCTCTGAAGACTGAAAGCTTTAGGCTCCCTTCCTTTGCATCCTGTATCAATTGAAGCTCCATTCAAGCAATGGGGAATGGATTTCATTGGTGAGATTTCAGACCCTTCAAGTGTTGGCCATAAGTGGATTCTTGTAGCCACTGATTACTTTACTAAATGGGTGGAGAAATCCCCACCAAGAAGGAAACACACCAAATTGTCATGGACTTTCTGTTGAACCATATCATCTACAGGTTTGGGGTGCTAGTCAAGATTGTTGCTGATAATGCCATGAGTTTCAGAGCTAAACCTCTAGTGGAAATGTGCAAAGAGTATGGGATCAACTTGACATATGCCTCTAATTACAACCCCCAAGGAAATGGACAAGCTGAGTCTAGTAATAAAAACTTGTTGAAGATTATCAAAAGAACCTTGGAGTTGAACAAAAGGAAATGGGGTGAATAGTTGAAGTTTGTTGTTTGGGCTTGATAGAATCACTGTCAAGAGAGTTACTGGAAAGAGTCCATTTGAGTTAGTATATGGAACTCAGGCCTTGTTGCCCCTTCATATGCAATTATCCTCATATCAGTTCATTCAAAAACTGAGGATCAAGAAGTAAGTCCTTATGATGCTCATTAACTAGATTGTTGAACTTGATGAAGAAAGGAGGGCATCCCACCAGAGGCATGTAAAGTTTAGAGAAAAGATGAAGAAGTTATTTGACAAGAAGGTCACTCCCAGAGCTTTCAATATTGGAGATCTTGTGCTGCTATGGGATAGCAGACATGAAGATAAGGGCAAGCATGGAAAATTTGACTCATTATGGATGGGCCCTTACTCCATTGATATTAGAATTGGTGAACACACCTTCTTCTTGAAGGATTTGGATGGTGATTTGCTTGAATTTCCTATTAATGGCAGGCATTTGAAGCATTTCTTGGATTGATTCCCAAATCAAGGTAAACATCTTTTGTATAGTGTATAGTTACTTGTTTGTTTCCTATTTTTGTTTTTTCTCATTCTGGTCCTTGGTGACCTATTTTTGTTGGTTTCTAGTTTCTATTTCATTTTTGGGAGATGGCTCTGTTTCTCTGCTCTGTGAGATGACTCCATTTCCCAATGGATATTTTGGCACTTGGTCTACTTGTTGTTCTTGTGGCACTCACAGGAATGCCCATCCCCGAGTCGGAGCCGATGTTGGTGCTCAAAATAGTCTCACCCCATTTTTCCTTTGAAAATCCATTGATTTATGGCCTCTGTCACATTTTATCCCCCGTGTTGTGCCTAGGAAGTCTCTACTTTCCTTTGTTTCCATAATTAATCTTTCCTTGGGCTGAAGATCACGTATGGATCTATATTTGTGTCCTTGTTTCTCTGTTTCTCCGAAGAGGTCTGAAATTTGGGTCTCCCATCCTCTATTCATTCAAAAACTTGGGCTTTCCCATTCTTTCCATTTTTACAGTTGGGATTTTTTGCCCTTGTCATTTTTCCCCAAATACTTGATGAAAAATGAATGGATGTAGCTATGAAGAGTGTATTTGAGCCTTGTAACATTTCTAAATCCTCTTCCTTGGAAAAAACTTCATCCCCGAGCTCAAATGGTCATTTTTCTACATTTTACGGTTTGTGGGTGTTTCCCCAGTCAAATTTGCATCCTTGCATCGACAAGGAATGTGGCCTCTTTTGGTTGGATGTGGCTCAACAGGGTGCTTTAGAAATTTTATAAATCACCTCAACTTAAAGATTTGTCCACGTGGAGGAATGATGCTCATTTGAAGATCTACTTTTTGGTTTGGCCTTGGAGTAGCGCCGGAGGACACATGGAGGTTTCTTTTCCCATGAGACTTAGAAAACTTTTCCCAGGACTTAGACAAATTTTTATGCATAGCTAAAATAGTTTGGAAGGAAATAGGGGACACGTGGTGAGCCATGTTTGAGGATCTCATTGAGTTCTTTTAAGGAAGTTCCAAGAGGACACTTGGAGGCCTCCTCACTTTGCATTTTACTTGGACTTTTCAGCGGCCAAAAGAGACTACCTCGGATCTTGACACATGGTGCACCTTCCGCTGAGCTTCAAGCCTTCAAACAAATTTTTTTGGGCTAGGACACATGGTGAGCCGCGCTCTTCCAAGGTCTCAAATTTTGGGGACCATCTCAAGGTGTGCCATTGTGATGCGTGTGGCAGTTTGAAAATTCAAAAGGGGGGGAAGTGGACCATCAGGGGCAACTTAGAATTTTTTCCTTTTATGCTCAAAAGGGTTAAAATACCAAAAATGGCCCACAAGCCTGATAGAGGAAAGGTCAAAGCTTTCTCTAGTCAATGGCGGAGGTGCGGACTCTCGGGGGAAATTTGGAAAAAAATTTCCTTTTGGGAGAAAAGAGTTAAAAGTGAAAAAGGAAGCATGGTTCCATGGGACCCACATTGGGACACGTGTCAAGCCCATTTTTCAAGGGTGGAGCTGTGGGGAAAACTTGGAAAATTTTCCCTTTTCCAAAAATGAGGTGAAATAGTAGAATTTGCCATGGTTCCATTTGGGACCCACCTTAGGACACGTGTCAGGCTCATTTCTCAAGGGTGAGGGGAGCAAAATGTGAAAATTTTACATTTTTCCAAAAATTGTAAAAAGTCAAAGAAAAACCCCAGGCCCATCTTAAATTGAATCTTCCACGTGGATGGCCCAAATTCAAAGTAAAGATCAATGGCAAAACTATGAGTCTAAATCTGATTTTCCCCCATTTTTACTGAAACACACTCTGGAAGTGTGAGTCTTCATGATTTCTTGGTATTTCCTACATGCCAAATAGAGAGGAGTTAATTTTGATATCTAAGTTTGGTGGAGGAGATCTGGAGACATCTTTCACCATTAAAATGGTCTGACTCTCGGGCTCGATATGATTTTCCATTTTTCTTCTCCCGAGCACACAAGGAACCATATTTGATAGATTAGGGGTGGAAGTGGTTGGTGAGTTGAAGAAAGAGTGATCTACCAAAAGGAGGAGTTGAATGCGGGAGATATTCAAAGAGATTTTCCCCCTGAGCACTGGCGAATTTTTACAGATCTAATTCTAGAAATCATGATCGTGATCATGGCAAGCACTTGGTAGCACTCAATGTTTTATTTTTGGGGGAAAAGGGGCTCTGTTGTAAATGTTATAAATGGCACAAATTTTTCATGCAAATGGTTAGAGGTTGGAGTGTTAGAGGTCGAAGAAAATTCCCAAGAGGAAAACTTGACAAAGCTTGTCTTTTGAGAAGCCATCTGAGAAGCTTGTATATCTCTTTTGTATTAAGTTTGATCATGTCAAGGTGGTTGTAAGTGTACAACCATTGACAAGCTCTGAGATTGTTCTAGAAACTTTCCCTACTTGATAAATTTAATCAAACTCGAGTTATTTTGTGTTGATCTTGAGAAAAATGTGTTTGTTTCATTTCTGAATGTCTGCAAATAGTTTTTCTTGTTCTATTGCAATCTTGTATCAAAATCTGTCTTAATCACATAGGTCTCAATCCTTGTGATAGTTTAGTGGCATCTGTAATCTCATTTCTCAGAAGAGATTTCATCTTGGGAGTGAAATAAATGATTTAAAATCACTTTTCTTTCATTTGTTGATAGAGATTGTTTGTAAGCCTCTGGGTGTACCTCAGGCATGATTGATCTTATATTTTGATGTTTTATTGGGTTTTCTAACTCGATCCTTTGTGTTAAAATCTCATAGATTGTGTGAAAAAGTGCTAATTTGGGCCTCCATTGAAGTACATATTCTAGTTAAAGGAACATTTTAGCTATTCTGAAGCATTTTGTTGTCTAGACTTTCCATTTTGTAAGAGTTCTCGGGATTTGGAAAATCAAGTTTATTCTGCCTCACCTCCCACCAAAATTTATTTAAAAACAACCTACCCACACTAATCCTACCATTACCAAAACATACTAATCCCCTATGTTTTAGTAGCCTAAACTTTGTCTGAAAATATCTCCACAAATGCATAATTTTTTGTTTCATTAATCATATTTTACCAAGTGACAAAAGGCTAGTTAGATCCCATGACTCTGAAAATGACTCATTTTGATCTATTTGTCCATAAGCTTCTGCTGCAAAAAGTTATGATGGTGCTCGGACCTTGATGGAGAATCAATTTGGGTACCAACACATTCCCAATCCCTTAGACTCACATGAACACTTAGAGAAAGAAAGGAATATAATGAGGTGACAGATATAGACACAACTAGATTTTCCAAAGCTCTTGCTTGTTTAGGTTGGAATTGGGTGTTTGTTTGCCTTGTTTTTTGAATCATTCATATCAAATAGAGTAGAAAATCATTCATATCAAATAGATTCAAAAATTATTTGTTCCAATCAAATCATTAGTAAATTTTCCTCTTTAACATTACTGGGAAGTTGTGAGGAACTATAGCGCTTTTCAGGGTAATGATTTGTTCTTCATCTCTGAGGTAGGGTTTAGAGGGTTTTGATCAGATTAGGTTATGTTCTTAAGATTAAATTTATATATTTGCACAAGTGAATAGCTACATCCAAACTGATTACTTGTCTTTGATTTATTAATTAGATTAGAACACATTTCTTAAATATTAGAAAATAACAAAAAAATTCCTTTGATAGATTAGTTTGCTTTCATTGCTTTGATCCAAAATATTGTGAAAACCCCAAAAACATAGATTAGATTTCTTTTAGTAATTAGGTCACTTATCAGAAATCATTGTATCCCATTCTGCATGACCATCAACGGTCCACAACAAGAAAAGACATATAGTTGTGATCCCTTGGTCCCACAACCCAACGAGCCAGAATTGATAACTGACATTGATACCACTTAAGTTTAATAGTCTTACACACACTTGCAACTTTTGCTGAGAAAATAGAACAACTCAATACACTAAACATCATTGCTAATCAAGCCTACGACTATTGGAATGCTCTTGGCAACAAGGTTTGATTATGCACATGACCATCCAAGGGCCACAACCTCCATAAGTCTTTGGTTGTGATCCTCATGTCACACAACCAAATGGGTCTCACGATCGGTTGGACATTGAAACTAGTTTGTGCACATTAGTATTCATATCTTCTCTACTTTTACTAGATATTATCGCACAACTTTTTCCTTATTGAACATAGTAGCTGATCAGGCTAACACTTTACGGACTAGACCGAAAATCACCCATAAACACTTGTGGCTCCATCACGCCTTTCGTTATTATTTCCATGACCTTATCTGGAAATCTATACGAGGTGCCATGAGTCATTTTATGTGTGTTCAACGACCAACGAACATAATCTCAACCAAGATCGATATTGATTGGAGTTTACGAATGACCATTATCTCAGACCAAACCATCACACCACTTCAAGTTAGGAGAGAATTATTTTCCTTAGACTCGTAGATCCCAACATTGCATGTTGAAGATATAATATTTCCCAATTATCTTGATCCTCATCACCACACTCACATTCATAATCATTCTACACCGGCTGTCTCGGCATGACCTCAAGAGGTCGGGTGCGAAAGAAGTTCACGTGTTGATTTTCTATAGTACAATAAACACTTTCTAGCTACTGAATCTCTTCTAGGGCCCTTCCAGGCCTCCTAAATGGTCCTGTAGACCGGTACCACTAGGGGAAGCATGTCAACATATGGGAGGAAAAACTGCTAAGGAACCCGATCAAATGGATGAATCTTGACTCTCCCTACCCTATCAACTAACTAACCTGTGGTAGAGTAAGCTACCACCGTGGTCACCTCTTGTCCCCATAACCCTCACATATCCGGGTAGGGTGTGGCAACCATATCTTTCATGGTCAAAGAGGACACTAGCTTGATGTGGTATCCTAAGAACTGACATAGCTGTCTACCTTGCTACCTAGAAAACCCTGGATCCAATACCGACATTACCCTTCCATAGGGGTGATGCGCTCATAGACCCAGCTCATAACAAGAGTGGGGTGGCTCAGTGACTGCCCCTACAATCTGACTACCTTATACAAGTTGTGATAGGTAGTCCCTAAGATGTCTACTCCCTAGGTGTATGTGCAGCCATGTGCCTTGATCTGAGTAATAATGGGAGCCCAACAAGTAGAGTAGTGTATGTCACCTCCCTTGTCCCCGATCAATTGTGAGGACAAGATGCCCATGATGGCTCTCCGGATGATAGGAATAGGAGTAGTGGAAATGGACCAGACTTGATTCCCTTCTTCAAACTAAATGAAATAGAAAATATCCTATATAGGTGGCCCACTGAGTCATCTCAGCCCTGGATCCTATTGTCTCTAGAGTCAGTCTCCTCCAAAGTATCGGGAGCCCAAGAATAGAATATATGTCCTCCGGGGTGATGGTCCGCTCATCCTCGACACCTAAAAACTAGAAAATGTTCTAGTTAGCATCCCAATGAAAAAAAAGTCACACAATATGTGACTGATAGGGGTAACATGGGGAACCCATGCAATCTTGTAGATGCCTACCCTCTAGAGAGTGTCCCTCTCATCCTGAGTCAACTGATCCAAAATCCCAAGGAGCCAATCACACTCCCTCTCCGAATCTAGCGTATGTAGTCCTTCTTCTTATGAATTCACCAAAACAAGGAAAAAGTGCAAATTAGTGATGTATATCAAAATATAAGCTCACCAAAACATGACAAAACATCAAAAATCCAAAAAAATTCAAGTTAATGCACATTTTGGTCATTTTGTTCAAAATCACCACCCGACAGAGGGTAGTGGTTTCATGACCACGATCACGCTTTGGGAGCCGGTCCTAGATCAATTTTTAAAATACGCCTTCAACCCTAAAAATTCTTAAAAAAGTAAAAAATGACCATTTGGGACAAAAAAATACTTTGGCCTATGGGTGCGGAGAGACTCATTTAAGACAACAAATTTTGGAAATGGTCCCCCTAGGAAAACTTTTCAAACATTTCACATTTTAGGTATGAAAATGCAAAAGTGAAAAAAACCAACCTTAGACCACGTTGGTTGATCTCCCACTCATGGAGGCATGATCACGATCTTGTAACGGTCATTTCAGCTATACTCTCATCAAAAATGGTCACCGTGGGTCCAGAGCTCCAAATTCACCAAATCAAATATGCACAAATGAATTAACAAATGAGTTGTTTTGATATATATATATATATATATATATATATATATATATATATATATATGTATATATATATATGATGTTTTGACCTCATTTTGATTGTGATTTCACAAGGTTGGAGCGTTGGTGCATGTATATCTCTATATCCCCACACAAATGGTAAGTCCTCTTGTCATTTTAATTTAGTGTTTATTTTTCAATACTTTATCTATCTACACTTGAGTCTTCTTTTCCTCTTGCAAGTAGTGGGAGTTTGGATGGTGATATTTCAACACATGGGCATGTCAGGTATAGCTTCTAACTCCCCATTTTAGGAACTCCATACTCGACTCTACATTTTATGCCTCTTCATGGCTAAGACACTTCTCTTAGGGGGAAATATCTACACACTCAAAATTGTATGTGCTACATTGTCGAGAAAATGGTTACCAAAATCCACAATGATGATTCCAATCCTTTCAAAAGGTGTTTGAGCTCAAAACCCATTCGCAAATGTATATTTGTAGCCTAGACATCCTTACTTAGCCTTCCCGCACTTTTTTCCATCTTCCTTCTTCTTTACAGCATGTTTCAACCTTTAGTGCTAGGAATCTTTGCCCCTTCATGGGTGGCGGTTCGAAACCGCCGCCCACGCAAGGCGGTGGTCTGATCGATTTTCCATATTAACTTCACTTTTAGGATGCATCCATGAGCCAAATTGTCTACAAATAGTTTTTATTTCTTGGTTCTCTTTCCCTCTTCTATTGTTAAATAGATTTAATTATTTGAAACTACTTCTTCTTGCCTTATGCATGAAGGTACATCCCAACCCCAATTCTTATATATGCCATGCTTGTATTAAAGAAAAAGGGCCTAAGAATTTTTGTGAATCTTTTATTGTATTTCTGCCACAATCCTGCTAGGAATTACATAGCCAAGCTCAGATCTCTTGTGATATCTTTCTTCTACTTGCATTGCATCTAGACTGCATCTTCAAGCTGCCATTACTCAAGCGCCATCCTCATGTACTTGTTCTTTGATTCCCAATCCCTTGGATTCATATGAAAACTTGGAGAAAGAAAGGAACAAACTGAGGGGACAGATACATATACAACTAGATTTTCCAAAGCTCTTGCTTATCTAGGTTGGAATTGTGTGTTTGTTTTCTTTATTTGTCAAATTGTCAATTTCAAATGATTAGTTTTAATTACATATCAAATAGAGTAGCAAAATTGTTCATTTCAGTTAGTTAGGTAATCACAAGTAGATCAAATCATTAGAAGGTTTTCTCTTTGACATTACTAGGGAAGTTGTGGGGAACAATAGCTCTTCTAGGGTTATGATTTGTTCTTCACTTCTGAGGTAGGGTTTGAAGGGTTTTGATTAAATTAGGTTATTTGTTTTAGGTTTAAATTCACATATTCACACAAGTAATTAGCTACATCCAATGGCTGATTACTTGTATTTAGTTTGTTTATTAGATTAGACACATTGTTTAAAAACTAGAAAAGATCAAAACATTTTCTTTCGTCAAATTAGTTTGATTTCATTAGTTTGTTTTTATACTGTGAAAATAACAAAAACATAGATTAGGTTTCCTTTGATAGTTAGTTTTCTTATTAAAATCATTTCAATTCATTCTACATGACCATCAATGGTCCACAACAAGAGAATACGTACAGTTGTGATCCCTTGGTCCCACACCCAATGGGTCGAATTAATAACTGACATTGATACAAGTTTACGTTTAATAGTTCTATGCACACCTACAACTTTTTCTAAGAAAATAGAACAACTAAACACACTAAACATCATTTCTAATCAATCCTATGATTATTGGAATTCTCTTGAAACAGGGTTTGATTACATGCATGACCATACAAGGACCACAACCTCCATGAGTCTTTGGTTGTGATCCTCGTAACAATAACCCAATGGTCCTGCTAAATAATTAGACATTGAAACTAGCTTACGTACATTGGTATTCATATCTTCACCACTTCCACCTGACATTATTGCACAAATTTTCTTACTGAACATAGCGGCGATCAAAGTTAAGAATTTATGGACTAGACCAAAAAATTTCCCATATTCCTTATGTCTCTAGTATGCCTCTTGTTTTCACTTCCATGACCTTGTCTAGAAATACATACGAGGTGCCCACATGTCACTTTCTACATGTTCAACAACCAATAAATAGAATCTCGGTAGAGCACAGTTATCGATTAGAGTCTTTGACAAGCTATCATATCAGATTGATCCATCACACCGCTTTAGGTTAGGAGAGCATTCTTTTCTTTAGACTTACAGATCTTGATATTACATGTTGAAGACATAATATTTCCTAATTATCTTGATCACCATCACCACACTCACATCCACTTCCATTCTATACTAGATGTCTTGGCACGACCTCGAGAGCTCAGGTGGAAAGAAGGTCATGTGTTTATTTTCAATCATACAGTCCCCAATGCGTAAAAATCAACCATGGAAGAGCCCTATTGGGGAGGTGGAGGTAGAATGGGTTATTGGTATGGTGTAGTATAAATGTTTGTGAAGGGGTATGACATCCCATGTGGCTCACCATATGGGTAAGAGTATATGTCCCCTATGGTGACTTATAATACATATGTACGTATGGGGAACATTAAATTTCCAATTGGTGTGGCATTTGAGAATGTGCTTCCAGCTTGTACCTATTTTGGGTATCCATATGTAACATGAGGGGGCATACCCAAGGTGACAAACCAATGAGAAGATCCCAGGGATAAGAATTACCGTGTAAACCACGAGAAGTTAGTGCGGTAGGCACTTGGCCATAGTTCTACGGTTAAAGGACAATCTTTTCTTTCCTAGTAAAATATGAAGCATGAGTAGCATGTGCAAGTTCCAATTATCTAACCTTGTCCACCATAGTGAAGATGACCTCACTCGGTGATGGCATGCCATTTTTATGGCGTACGTTGTTGAATTTTGTTAGGTGGAAAAGGAGTGTGATATCCTGTTATGAATTGTTAATTATTTTTTCCACCCCTCAATAGGAATGTTTTATGTGGTGGGAAAGGTAGCGGTGTTGTTATGAAGTAAGAAATCCGTATTTCCTTGCATCCTATCTATTTTTGGAGCGTTGCTCACTTTAGGAATAACTTGTTAAATACGCCTCATTAATTAATAGGAGTTAATCAAATTGCATATTGATTTGCGATCTGAAAAATACCCAAAGAAATGAGCCCAACTCTCTGGTAAATGCCATATTATTAGAACTTGAGGGTTTATACTATTGTTCTTGCGTAAGTTGATCAATTTACTTGATCCTAACTAAGGAGCCATTATTTGTCCCCTAAGGAGGAGTTTTAGAGGCATGAATATGGGATGAGTAGTTGTCTACCCATGTAGATAACGAGGGTGACTATTTTTCCTACCCATTTGATAGTAATATGCCTCTAGACCCAAAATGTGTCGCTGCTCAGTATCCATCTTGTTCTAACATATTCGGGGTATATGAAAATTACGTTGGGTTCACCAATTTCTATGGATGAAAATAGACATGCAAAATTAAATATTACTCGAATCCAGGTCATGCCAGAAACCGATGTGGAAATGTGGATGGATAAATGATTGAGAAATTAGAAGTGGGAAAAAGTATACGTAAATGGTATGGACAAGTTGTCGAAGGAAAAATAATTTATTTGACACACAATAGTGGGATCTGCTCCTCAAGCAAGGAAAGCCCTTATAACCTAAAATGGTCTGATATATGGATTTGAAAGGATAGCGACACGGAGACTCCAGTCAAAATAAAGCTTCAAGGAGATCCTTTCTATGGTTTCATAATTCGTGGGAAACCAATGGCAGCCTTGCAAATATGTCCAGACAGGGTCATAAAATGAGTGATAGAGGGTTAGGTTCATGAAATCGATCCGGTTTGTGGGAGTAGTTCAAAATGTGAGGGCTTGGTGAACTTCCCTGTTTAGAAAATTCAATTTTGATATGATGTCAGGTGGTAATGGTGATGTATGGAAAACCTAGATGTGCATAATTGTGTTGATATCATCACTTTGAGTAATTTAGGGGCATTTAGTTGTGGGACACTAGGATTGCTACCATGCATTCTTGGCTATTGGGGTCCTTGTATGGTCATGTGAATATCTAAACCCTATTTCTAGGGGCATCCTAGAACTCATATGCCTTATAATCCATGATAGTTAGGATGTTTAACTATTGAATCTTATCAATGTATCAAGTCATCATTCTAAGGACAAGAAGATGAAGTCCTATATCTATGTCCATTAGTATCGGGGGACCATTCGGTTGTGGTACCCATGGATCACTTCAGTATGTATGTTCTTGTTCAGAGACCGTTGATGGCCATGTATTTAAATTTTTTCTAATTTAATAAATAACAACTAATCTATTTAAATCAAACTATTCTATGTTTTTGGTATTTTGCAAGATATAAGTGCAATAAAAGATTAAAATTTGCTAATCTAATGAAATGAATATTTTTGGTTCTTTTCTAGTTTTTAAGAAAAATGAGGAAATAAAAGCTTCTACTTTAATTAATAAATAAATAATCGAATGTAGTTGTTTATCTTTGTAGAAGAAATCTATTCTATTTTAAATGATGAAAAATTTACTTTAAACTATAGATGTAAATCTAACCTTCCACTTTTCCTTATAAGAAGGGGAAGAAATCAAAGCTTCTTAGAAGATTTTCTTCCTTGCAACTTCCTCAAAAATAGTAATAAAGACTTTTATTGAGGATTTCCTTTATGAATTAATTTACTATGATTATCGAATGATTGTAACACTTTAAATGATTTTTTCTACTCTATTTGATATAAATGTATGCATTTGATTAACAAATAAAAATGTAAAGAATCGAAGAAACCAATATCAAACCCAACACAGGCGCATAGAATAATGGAAAATCTAGTTGTTTTTTTCTTTATATCCTCATCATTTATTTTCAATTCTCATGTGTTCACGTGAGTCCAAGGGATTGGGAACATAGAAGCGAGAGAAGGCATTGAAGAAATGACAGGCTTGGATGACATCTAATGTAATAATCTGTGTCCACTCAAAATTTCCCACTTAAAAGTGAATTTTCAAAATTTTGAGTATTGAATGTCTTCTCATTGTCTTTGAAATGTAAAAGCCAAGAAGTTATGTGATCTGCATTCCCGGGTCATTCTGTGTTTCTCGTACTACGCGTATTTTGTCCCGCATGTCCCGAGTTGAAAACGGGCCCCTTTGTTGCATTTTCACCCGAAACGCCCGAGCCGCGTGACTTGCGCATTTCATTCTCCAAATGTCCCAAACACTTCCGGACTTGTTGTCGCATTTTCGCCCGGATTGATCAAGTCGCGTATTTCGAACTTTTTTTGACCCAAATGTCCCAAGTCAAAAAGTGTGCTCTGCTCCACTCGCCCGAAACACCCGAACCGCGTACTTGCGCTTTCTTGTCCCAAATGTCCCAATTTCAAAAGTGCGCTTTGTTCCATTTTCACCCGAAATGCCCCAACCACGTACTTCAGCGCGTTTTCATCCCAAAAGTCCCGAAATGCATTTATGCGCCTTCTTTCTTCGCCCGAGCCACGTGTTTCGCGCATTCGCGTTTCACATGTCCCGAGATGAACCAAGGGCTATCCATACTTGGTTTTTTCCGCGAATATGTTGCCTTTAAAATTGGTAGATATGAATTTAATGCGCATTGATTTCCCTTTCTCTCTCAAAACGGCTACATAACGGCGAGACCCCTTTTATGTTTTTCACATCGCTTCTTTGCTCGAACCCCTGCATCTAATTTCCTGCGCACAAACCCGTTCCCTCTTGCAATTCCTTCCCGAGTCTAGATTGCATTTCTCTCTCGAAATTCTACTATCGTATGAAGATCAAATTCCGAGGGGACAAGAGCAAGTTTCACCACTGAGTCTGCCGTTCTCAACATTGGAGACAGTGAAGCTCGACATCTCGATTTCGGTGATTTTTGGGCGAGGATGGCAGATACAAACCCTACTCCAATGGCACAAATGATTCACGACAGCGGTTTGGCCTTTGCTGGCGGTTTCCCGATCTCGGTACAGTGTGCTGATACCGTGCTTTCGTGCGGAGCTCATTTCGACCCCGCCTCGAGCGAATTGACCAATATACACGGGGAACTCATTGCCAAACTAGATGCTGCCGCCATTAGCACTGCTCTGAGAATCCCAGAGATGGATAATGCCATAGTCGTTTCCCGGGATCAAGCACAGGCCCTGTTCAATCAGGACAGCGACAAATACAAAGCACGGGTGGCAAAGTCCTGGCTGAAGAACCCTAAGAAAGGAGCTTCTCGTCTGACCAAAACCCTCTTGCGGGCAGATTTCAATGAAGAGTTGTCTGATTTCATAATTCTGCTGGCTCGGGTTATGGGTTTGCCCACTACCAACGAATTCCATTTCTGGATGTGTCCGCTCATCAGTATGGTGTGCGAAGGAACGCAGAACATCAACTGGGCAGAGATCATCAGCATGAATTTGGCGGAGCAACTATCCAACGTGCAGCAAACGAAGAAGTTCTATATGACTTCGTACCTGATGTACACTCTGGCAGCATCAAGGCAGTGGTTTGGTTTCTCTTACATAGATGAACACAAAGATGATCCAATGTATGCATCACGCCTGCATGATTCACCCCTGAGACCAGCAATCGTAACTTCAGAAGGGTCAATGACGCTTTCACCATGTACGTACGTCGGGTTGCTCGAAGCGTCGCGCCAGAGGTTTTTTGATGAAGCTATGACTGCGATATCGCACTACGGTGCCTACTTCATCCAATTCGAGAAAGTTCTCTTATATCGTGGTTAGCCGGCTATGAGGGCTCCCCGAGACCGCCCATGTTCTGTAATGATAAAATGGCCTTGATAGACATATGTAGGCAACTAGACAAGTTGCATAGAACCTGCAGGGATAAGAGGATCACTGGTTTACACTTCCCCATCTCTTTGGGAAATTATACCTGCAAAACAGCCCTAGATGCACAGAATGTAGAAAGAGCCCTGGTTCCCATCACGGTTCACTTCTTCAAGCCAAGGACTTGCTTCGACTTGAAGAGGTTCATTGGGCAGAACATCAAAATAGTCTATCATCATAGAGTTGATACAGAAGACTATTGGGCTGATTGTGCTGATGATTTTAAGGCTAGAAGGAGGCACTATGGCAGATTCTCCTTGCCATTAATTGAAGAACTCGGCCTATATCAAGTTCCTAAAGGGCTAAAGGATGACAACTCTGATCTATACTCGTATGAGTATGAAAATGTGGTTATGCACACTCCATTAGAGGATGTGGATTGGAACAGGAAAGAGAGGGACGACTTTAGTGAGATCCTTGCTCCAGTTTTGGTCAGGACTAGGGTCTAGTTTGACAGGAAAGTTTGAGAGTTCAGGAGGCATTCAGGAGAATCCTCTTCTAAGGACGCTTCAACACCGAGAAGAGAAGCATCTATTCCAAGGTCTGAGACACCAGTGAAGACCCCTCCTGCCTCATCAACTCAGGGACCTGCAGAATCTACTCCTTCCTCATCCACCTAGGTATATAAGAAGAAACTCAAAGAAGTAAAGAAAGAACCTGTGGAAGAAGATCTCTAGGAAAAACAGGCAAATTTGCCTATAGGGCCAGAGAACATCATTGTTCTTAGTGAAAGTGAAGAAAGTGAAATGCCAACCCCTGCAAACGCTCCTGAAGACCCAGCTGATAAAGATAAAGAAGTGCAGAGTGCCGAGCTTCCAGGTGCTGTAGATTCTTCTACCACAATTGCCTCCAAGGTGCCCCACCCACATCTCAACTCAAGTCAACAAACCTGCATGCACCTTGAGCATCATGAGCTCCCCGTCTCTTAGTCCCCTTACCCCTCCCGCTGATTCCTCTTCCTCCTTCGCGTGGGTGCAACCTTTGGTCGACAAAAAGAAGAGAAAATTCTCTTCTCAAAGCTCGGGCCCAAATTTTGATGTCACGCATGCAGCCTTGTTGGGCACCACTCCTTCCTTTGCCAAGAAAGCTAGAACTACCTCCAGAAATAGTGTCTCGATGCTCAAGGTCGCAATTCCCGGAGATTGCCAGCCTACAAAGAGACAAATCGAATCGACTTGCCGGCATCCGACTTGGAGCTTTCAAGAATTCCAATGGGAGAGTCTACTCCTGAAGGTGAGATTCATAACCTCCAGGAAACAGTCACAAGAGTCATTGGGAGGGTAGAGAAAGGGAAAAAAACTATTGAACAGTTGGAAGAACAGGCCCAAGTTCTCACAGGTTTCATCAAGTCTCTTTTGTCTAAGGACAAAGTTTTAGACCCTACCCCATTGACTACTCTCCCACCTCCTATAATTCTAAGCCAAGATGAAGTGCAGAGTATCAAAGATATGCACAAGTATTCTGTCTATGGCAGAGCTATTGAAGCCATGGTGGATGACATGCTTGTTGCTGGATTAAACTTCATCGATGAAGCTTTCAAACTTCACGAAAAGGTGAGCAATGTACAACCAAGCTCTCCTCCACTATCAATATCATGGATAAAGAGCTCAAACTCGGAGCATTGCATAGTAGACCTTTGACTCATGGGGCAAGTAGATGAGAACGCTCTGTCATGCGAGTAAAGTCTCCGATGATGTAAAGGATAATCTATCGAAGTCCCTGGGTCTACAGTGTCGAGTGGAAGATCGAGTCCTAGAGGAGGCTTTGGGAGAATCAAGAACAGCTTGTGCGAAGGGTGAAGCTTTCAAGACACCGGTGGTCTCTGCTTTCAAAGATATACACCGTCATCTTTAGGATGAGACTTCTGTACTTCCCTTTCCTCGAAAAATCAAAGCTCAATTCGAGCTTTTGTCAAAGATAACCTATTCAAGGAAAGTTCAATCTCCAAGGAGAAAATGAAGGAGATTTGTTCTCTTCAATCTGCCATTGAAGAAGCAAACAAAGATTGTCATACTCATGTCGAGTTTGATAATGAGATGGGGAAGTGTCTTGGATTTTGGACTCAGTCTACGACCAACACGTCAGTCCCTCATGGCAGAGACATAGCCGAGGCGTTAAAGAAGTTCAGGCAGCGGATTCTGAAGTCAGTGGGTCCCTCTCAGTGACTGGCCACCTGTCTTCTTCCCCGTTCTTTTCTCTTCTTCCCTTTCTTTTCCGTTTTCTTTGTAAAAGGTTGAGGTATTGCGGTTGGCAGTCCTTAACTATTCTTGGTTAAAAGAAACGGTTACGAAGAGTAACTGACTTGTAAGCTATATAATGGTATTTCTACGCCATTCGAAAAGGAGGAAGAACTTGGCATATTTTCTGAAAGTGTAAATAGATCGAAAGAAATCAATACAAAAGGGCTTTCCATTCATTGTCTATCTAATCTTTGTTATCTCTTGTGTTTTCATTTAATTTCGTGAAGATCATTTGTTTCTAGTTCGTTAGTCTCACCGATTGCATATTTTCAAATATCATGAGTATAGTGATCTTGTACAACCAAGAAGGAACTTTGTGTCCTTGATTAATGAATCAAGAAGGTTATTTACAGAACTTTGTGTATGGTAATCTCATCTTGTTCATCCAATGCAAACGATCTTGTTTTAAACTCACTACAACTTCACATACATAAAGGATTATTCTCGCTATCTATAATTCTCGCGTGTTGCTCTTCTTCTCACTCTTGTATTCCCTTTCCTCGGTCCTTTTGAATCGATGATCCTTGTGGAAAACACTTTCGTAATATCCAAGTTCAACCATAAAATCATGTTTTGTATATTTGTAAATAAGTTCGTTTCTAAATAAGGGAACCTCTCCCATTAAAGAGGAGGGACTTCTTGTCCCCGACTTGCTCTTCTTAAAAGTCCTATTTGACGACCAACAGTTTTGGCGACTACTGGGAAAATCACATTCCATCCCCGCAATTTTTCGATAATCTTTTGATCTCGCGACTCACCGCTTTTACTCGAGGGAGAAGGACCCTTGGTATTGAAGACTCTCAGTTTCAGCTTTTGGAGCAGCAGGGTTTTCCTCTTCCTTCCTCAAGAAATAGAAGAACTCGTTCGACAAGCACTCCACCTGTTCAAGAAAGAAGTCCTACGGGTGGTATTCCTTCAGAACCAGCTAGCCCTAATCTTCAAGCTTTGATTCTTGCTGGTGTTGCAGTTCCTCTCCAAGCCGTTTTTCAAAGAATGGCGGCGCCATTACCATGGGGTCATCGTGTCGGGCCCCTGGCCCTTACTCAGCCTTTGCATGAGTTACCTAGAGGTAACCGGAAGAACTTCCCCAAGTTCAAAGGTGACGGCAAAGTGCATCCTGATGAACACATCGCAGCTTTCATTGTTGCCTGTGGAGTTCTGGGAGTCGAACATGAAGACGTCTCCGTGAGGCTGTTCGTTGAGACGTTACAAGACAATGCTGCTGATTGGTTCTACCACCTTCCGGCTAACGCTATCACCGACTGGAACACGATGAGAACTCAGTTCGAAAACCATTTCAAGCCGGCAGAAGATGTGCATGCTTTGCTTGCCCAAATTTCTCAGATAAAGAAAGATTCACAAGAACCCATGAGAGAGTTTGTGGCCCGATTCAACAGACTGATCAACAAGATTCCTGTAAATACTCGCCCTGTTGATCAAATTCAAAAGTGTTTCTTCCTAAATGCTCAAACGCCCAAAGTTAGTTATGCACTAAGAAGGGCTAATCTCGCAACATTGGTCTACTCCACTTCACTATCTCTAGTGTCTACTCCACTTCACGTTCCCACGTTTCATGTCTAAATTTTTAAAGAATACTCACTTCACTTTGGTACACACTATAACTTCATTACTTGATGATACACTCTTGTCTTGTGCTATGGTTCGACTTGATTGTCGAGGAATAATTAATTCATGAAGCTCACATCATACACACTTCATGCTCAAAGCTTCATGATATAAATTTTCTAGCATTTACCATCACACAACATACTCATGATTTAATAAAATCTAATTTTAGAAATTGATATAGTGATATACAATAAGATACAAATGATTTAACACTTTTATAGATGTAACTATGTAAGAAAATGAGAGAGGAAAGGAAATTATCTCATCTTAAATTATTGTGAAGTGTATCCGAATAGGAAGAACTTATAAAAATATTGGGCGTAATAGTATAATTGGTTGATATAAATTCTGAACCTACGAGACTAGTCGGGATAAAGGTGAGGGCTTGGGGTGCCGATATCTCTCCATGGCTGGAGTCTACAAAAATATTGAAACCTACTTCTTCAATGTCATTATGGTTTCATAATTGTTCATTTTGATAGCCTATAGGTTTCTAGAAGATCACCAAATTCATGGGTTACCCGCAAAATAGATAATATCCTACAAAACCCACAACTACATAAAATCCTAAAAACGAAATATGCAAATGGGGAGTCGAAATGTACTTGGTGGTTTCCAACATAGTGAACTTACAACCTAACGCTACCTTACATGTTAGACCCCATGTGGTTCTATGTTCTTATGTGTGTAATAGTGCTCCTAGGATTCCCTTGTGCCAGTGAAATAAAGATAACAGGATGCAACTCGATAAATGTAAATGTGTGGGATGGAATTTAGAAACTTCCCCTTCTATATAGTTTATACAGAGTAATAAGTCCAAAATGCAGTCCCTTTGATAGTATGTAGATAGATATCCCTTGATAAAATTTATTTCCCTTATAATGGTATGTATGTTGTGTTTATATAGGGATATCTTGCTTGAATTTTGATACCAAAGTGACATAACATGCCGACTAGGACACAGGGATAAGAGTGAGAAAAATGAAAAGGGAAACCACAAATATCAAAAATGTGAACAAAAAAAAAGAGGAAATGAGTGCCTAACTTGGAAACGAGCACTTAGGCGCTATTTTCCTTTCCTGGGAACTAGTGTCTTGAGAAAACTAACGAAAAATGTGAGAAGACTGATAGACATGGATCCCTGATACTTGACTAGAAATGGGTGAAGAAGCGAGATATAAAAATAATAGAAACTCTCAAAGGAATAACATAGACTAGAAAGTGTGTCACAAAGAAACACTTTTATTACTCAAGGTCAAAACATAAAACAACATACTTGGTGGTATGGTAAATAATATTATGTGTGATTAACTAAATTTAAACTATATGTTAGGAAATAAGTAACCCTAGTTTATCTAAATAGGAGGAATAAAACACTGTATAAATGTAGTAAATAACATAAAGTAGATGCAAATAAAAATTCTAAGTAAAATAAAACCCTTGATGTGTAAGAGAGTAGATAGAAATGACTTAGTTTACTATTGTAGATGGTCGCATAATGATGCGAGTCTAAGAAATTATAATGGGAGTGTAGAAAAAAACTAACCAACCGGATCAAGTGCGAAAGGCATATCTATAGGACTTGAAGTGACAGGGGTACCAGGGAGTGTACTCGGGATCTTCAGGGTGACCTCATGCCACTTGGGCACTCTAAACAATGTAAATGCTAAAAACATGCAACCGGTATCGCAAGTTGGTTCGAACCTTCCTTATTTTTTTGCGCTCGATTTACCTGGATGAGCTAGAAAATGACCTACAATGCAAAGAGAAGTATCAAACCAAAGAAAATTAAAGATTCATATTAATGGGTTGGACTGACCTCACCCACTAATATTGTGGTATTACCACCGAGTTCTACACTAAATTTTAGACTTGGATGTAGTTTTCGTGTGTGTGCATGCATGTCGTACCCTAGGTGTTATCACGCCGATTCGCACTTTGTGAAGTAGTGAGCAATAGTAACTATAGAAAATGTAAATAGCATCTCAGTGCATGGAATAGAATAGAATCCCCCTATGAAATGTGTGTGATGCGAGATATCCTAGCCTTAATGCATGAAACTATGTGGATGTAAGTGACGCAATGGATGTAACTCTAGATGGAGTGATAGTATTGTGTAATGTTTTGACCTAAGACCCTCATTATGGTCTTATAGGTTTATATTTATAGGGTCTCAAGCTTAATTTCATAATTAATTCCAATAGGGTCAAATGAGATAAAGATAAAGGTGACCAACAACTAGAAATTACTCAAAAAGGAGCAGAAGGAATTTGCATAAATTGGGTCACCTAGAGTGGGAAAGGGGTGCCACTGGGCACCCCAAGATGTGCTTAGGTGCCCTCATTTAGGGATAGAATGTCGGTACATTTTTGAAATGGATGTATAAGTGATGGAAAATACATGGGAACTATGAAATAAAATGTAAAATAAATATGGCCAAAAGGTGAGATTAATTAGTACTTTGTACACTTGATAACCTTCTAAATAGTAGTATAAGACTAGGCTAAATTATGTGTAAATTACATAATTTTGTGTCTACATTTTCCCCCCACTTTTTGTTGGTGATTGAAATCTCAGTAACATAAAGTAGATAGAGATGCATACCTGATATCCATGTAGAGTGTAGAAGAAGACGTGCGATAGACTAGACTCAAGAGTGGAATGACAAAAATAAAAATGTGGAGGAGCGTGGATTCTAAAAATGGAAAATGTGAATAAAAAGAGCTGAGAGTGAACATAGGGAAGAACACATGTGTATATATTATCGTGTGTAGTGTACCTACATGGGTAGTATGGTAAGTACCATCGCGGTGTGTTTTCATTATTGGTGTCATTGTTATTGTTGTTGTTTCCCCCAATTTGAATGCTTGTTTCTCATACGAGGGACCTACAAGGAGAAAATGATTAAATAGTCAAATATGTATGTATGCTAAAATGTTGTGTAAAATACACATGTAAAGTATGCAAATTTAAATATACTATAAAAATGTAAATGGATATTGTGCACTTGATCCATCTCGAGAAAAATGGTGTAGAAGGATATCATGTACTGTCACAATTTTTTCAAGTGATCTCATGCCACATTGGCTAAAGAAGTGTAAGGAGGAAATTCTTTTTGTCCTCTAACTCTAATTACTTCTACTTTAATGAAGATATCTTTGTACTATCCTAGTTTTTTGCGATCCGATGCCAACAAAAAGATAAGTATAGAGAGGCACACCCATTGTAACCCCCTGTAACCACTCCACAAAATTTCCAAAGGACACCATGTCCTACTTAAGTCCATTGTCAATGGATTTCATATACTAGTATGAACTCACTTGTTGTTTCTAAATTTGTTTAAATATGTCGTGTTATTAGAAAAATCTCAATGATGCCCCCTCTTTAGGGGCACATATGATGACCCTAGAAGGAGAATGTGGTCCCAAAAGAGGACGAACCACACTCGACCTATAGAAAAATTCCATTCAAGGGGAAAGGTAATCAATTGGTAGATACCAAGGCATGCACAAAAGGGGATGGCTAGAAAATAATAAATTGTTAGTCGAAAAAACATGCATGCAATTAGAAAAGTGTAAAATATACATACAATGTAGAAACTACCAAAAAAAGTAGTGTAAACATGTAAGAAAATAAGAAGACCACAAAAAGTGGGTTTCAAACATGGGACATCACTCATGAAGTCACAAGAAACACAAGGCCAACATGGCTACAAACAATGAGACAAGTGTGCACACAAGAAAAGGACAAATCCCACATACAATAACAAATAAAAAATACAAGTAGAAAAAAACAAGGAGTCATAGGATCATGTAATCATGAAAAAACAAGTGTTGCACATGGAACACCCATTATCATGTTAGAATGATAACCAATATGTCAAATCATGTATGAAAACGTAGTATAATATGCTGAGTACAAAATGAAACAATAACACCTATAAAAGAAGAATGTGGATGCCCCCAAAGGTGACCAAGTATAGGAAGGGTAGAAGGATAACATCCATGCCACGTGTATAGTCATGTATCTATGATCACACTAGATAAAGGAATGAACATGTATGTGTGTATGATAATGACATATATGAAAGCAAGATAACATGTGTAATAAAGTGAGAATGTAAAACACTAGTAAGTAAGAGTAAATTCCACTAAGATAATGCAAAGATACTATGGATGGATGACATGGAACGAAAAATGGAATGATAGGAGTAGACGTACCCCTAAGTGGATAGAATATGTATGTAGTCGAGGTTCATTTTATTTTCCCCCTTAGCGATCTATAATGAACCATAAATGAGATTACATTATCAGAAATTGTCTAGTAGTGTAGGTTGTGTCTAGTGTGTTGTGATGATTATGTATGTGTAGTGGTGATGAAATGTGATATATGGAAAGATGTGCATGAACCCTATAGCTGAAGCATACATCAAAAATTTTTTGAATGAAGGAGTGATGATTTATCCCTAAGTGTATATCACTCTAGAATGAGTGTATGTGAATGAGATATATGGAAAGATGCTTGTGGACCATATAGCCTAAGCGTATAACACGACTTATTGAATTTATAAGTGATGATTTATCTCTAAGTGTATATCACTATAAGATGAAAGCATGAATATGTGTGATGATGTATCCTATAGCGTATATCACTACGAGATGGGTGATGAGGATGTATGAAGCGTATATGAGTATGTGGTGGATAACGGAAGGTGGTGATTTAACACTAAGCATAGACCACTACGTGATGAATAAGAATGAGGTGGTGATTTAGCCTAAAGCATATACCACTAAGTGATGAGTAGGATAAATGATGATGTAATATAATGACTTAGAATAGGATAATAGAATATGTAATGATAAGATGTAAGAGGATAATGAGAAATTGATTAAAAGAGTGGTGATTTAACCTAAGGTGTATACCACTACATGATGTGATGATGAGTGTGGGTGACGATATATCCTAGAGTGTTGGTCACTAGTCCGATGAATCTTGTATGATGACATGTTACATGTAGGTAAGTTTTGTTTGATTAGAAAACCATCGAAATTGAGTATGGACCGAGGAACTAGAGTGCGTCATAGGGTAGTGAGTGCAACATGTAAAAGATAACGTAGTATAAACGACCAAGGGATGAAGATGGGAGGTAAATGTGTGATGTGGAAAATGCAATGTAGTATGTATAATGTATATAGGATATGCAATGATGATAAAACTAGACTCATCTATAATAGAATCTAGTGTAGCATGTAGAATGTAAATGAGAGATAAATGCACAATGGTAACTATGCAATATAGGAAATGTATAATGTGTAGGCTATATAAGATGTAGATGTAGGTGTAAATAGAATATGTAGTGATGAAATGTAAAGCTAGACCCATATATATAATGTAACCTAGCATAAATGCGGAATGTATGAAAGAGATGCAAAACTAGACACATATCATATACCTGACTAGTGTAGTATGTATAAGATAGATGATGTATAAATGACTACTAGATGAGGGATATATAAGATAATGTAGGATGTAGGCCATGTATAGAGATGATAATGTAGAATGTGTGGTGTATGTAATAGAATGTAAATATGTAGAACCTATAGTGTTGTGTGTGGGGTTCAGTGTAATTGTATTCCCTCAACAGTCGAGTGTGAGTTGAAGCACAAGAGTGTGTCATTGGGTAACGAAGGAGATAAAACACGTGAGATAGAAGTGATGATGATACATATAAATTATATAGTGTAAGATGATAGAATTATACAAGGATAGAGAAAATGGGATGGGTAAGTATGTGTTGTGATATGCCCCCGGTGGTAGTGTGTGTGAGACTAAGTGAAATCATCAAGGAGATCAACATCCTTTGGATAAAAGTAAATGTATCAGAGTTGGCAACTTGGTAGGCTATAGTATGAGGTTGATCACATAATGAACTAGTGAGAGACAAATACAATACGTGTCCATAGCATATTCTTTGTTAGTGAATGGGGGATGTGGGCAACTGTGTGCATACCATCGAGTGTAATTAGGTTAATAGCAAATAAATGAACTATTGCATATGAAAATATGACCAAAAGGCATAGGAAGAGAAATATCAAAGCAGTGAATAGGTTGTAAGGTACCTTTGATGTAAGTAAGCAAGAGTCCCCTAATGTGAGTGGAGAAGAACAAGGGGTACGCAGGAGATAAAATAAAAGATCAGAGACATGGAGGCCATACGTGACACGATAGTGAAAAACCCTATTATAGGTGAGAGGTGTGAGTAGAAGGCTGAAGGTCCTCAAAAGTAAAGCCAAGATGAGCTAGAACAATAGGAAAATAGGTGGTTTCATCGTATATGGGGTCAAACGGAACATGTTCCCAATAAGAGTTATGAATGAAAAGTGTACATGTAAAAAGGGTATGAGCTAATGGTGAAGACGAAGAAGGAAGGATATTGTGTATGGATGGAACAGATGGATGATGTGGAAGAATAGCAGGTGGTGAGAGATAGTGTAGAGGGGATATCATCTAGCAAAAAATAACGCCCTCAAGTGGTGGTAAATGAGGCTAATCATCC
Organism: Taxus wallichiana var. yunnanensis; assembly: GCA_018340775.1. Taxonomy (NCBI): domain Eukaryota; kingdom Viridiplantae; phylum Streptophyta; class Pinopsida; order Cupressales; family Taxaceae; genus Taxus; species Taxus wallichiana. The sequence continues at coordinate 98,196,391 of CM031233.1, read as the reverse complement.
ATAGGTTGAGGTTCATCTGTAGTATCAATGCAGGGATAGGAATGCTAGTATGAGGGTCATGGACACAATATTGGAATGGATCATGATCTTGGAATATAGTATACTCAATACACTCATGTAATAATTTGATGCAATGATGGATGGTAGAAGAAATAAATTACATGGCATGAAGCTAAGGTCTACTTATAAAATAATTATATGATACGGAAAATCAATGACGAATAAAATGGTAGGGAGAGTCTTAAGACCTATAATTAAAGGAAAGGTAACATGGCCTAGACATGGATAAATAGAACCATCATAAGCACAGAGTAAAATGGAAGAAGGGCTAATGTCATGAGAAGAAAAACCTAAGGCTTGGAGAAAGGACATAAGGAGTAGATTAAGCTCATATCCATTATCGATAATATTACGGTTAATAACAACATTGTAGATGCGAGACATGATGTAAAGTGGTGGGTCATTGTCAAAGGGGTGAATGTCAGTAGGAGGATTTCCCTGAATGCTATATGTTGAGAAAAGGCCTCGAAAATGTGTCATACAGGGAATCTGGATGCATGTCAACAGAAACATTAGTAGTAGCAAAGAGGGTTTGAACATGGTGAAGCAAATTAGGGTGGGTAAGAAAGTATTTAGTGATAGAGATATTCATGATGGTGGAATGAAAAATCCCTAGAAGGTGGTAGAAAGAGATGTCGGGTTCACCAAAATGATTAACTAAAATTAAACTATATGCTAGGAAATAGTAACCCTAGTTAATCTAATTAGGAGGACTAAAATGTTGTATAAATGCAGTAAATAACATAAAGTAGATGCAAATAAATATGCTAAGTAAAATAAAACCCTAGATGTGTAAGAGAGTAGAGAGAAATGACTTAGCTGATTTTTGTAGATGGTCACACAGTGTCGCAAGTATGAGAATAAAATATGGAAGTGCATATGAACACTCAGGGACCATGTGAAAGGTAGTTATGAAATTTCTGAAGTGAATGGGCACCTAAGAGTGTACTTAAGCGCCCCATGGCACCTGTTCTATTATCTAGTCACTCAGAACAATGTAAATGCTCAAAACTTATAACTAGTATGGTCACAAATTGGTTATGAACCTTCCCTATTTTTCATGTTGGATCCTACGGATGAGCTCAAAAATGACTTGCAATGAAAAGAGAAGTAGTAAATCCTATTAAAATAGAAGATGCATATGAATGGGTCAGACTGACATCAACCACCAAACTTGTGGTCTTATCATTGAGCACTGCACTACATTTCAGACTCGGATGTAGTTCCTGGTTATGTGTGCATGTCGTTCCTAGGTGTTCTTCTAGTCACACTTTTTGAAGTAGTGAGCAATAATAACTATAGAAAATTTAAATAACATATGTGCATGGAATAGAATAGAATCCCTCCCCTATGAAGTGTGTGTGATGAAGATCTCCTTGCCTTGATGCATGACACTATGTGGATGTAACTCTAGATGGAGTGATAGTAGTGTGTAATGCTATGATTTAGGACCCTCATTATGGTCTTATAACTTTATATTTATAGGGCTCTCAAGATTAATTTCATAATTAATCTTGACAAGGCTGATTGAGAAAAATATAAAGATGACCAACAACTAGAAATGACCCAAAAAGAGTGAAAGGGGATTTGCATAGATTGGGGCACCCAGAGTGGGACCGAGCTCCCAGGGCACCCTAGTATAGGATGGGGTGACCTAATTAAGGGCTAGAATGTCGGTAAATTGTGAAATGGATGGATAAGTGCTAGAAAATACATGGGAACTACAAAATAAAATGTAAAATAAAGATGGCCAAAAGGTGGGATTAATTAGTACTTTGTACACTTGAGAACCTTATAAATAGTAGTATAAGACTAGGCCAAATTATGTGTAAAGTGCATAATTTTGTGTCTACAATGTTTGTGATTTTATTACTACATTCCCCCACCCTTTATGTTATTTGAATTAAATTCATGTAGTGTAAAGGAAGTAAGGAAAATACTTGTTAGAAGTTTTGAGAAGCCCTACTTAGAGAAGTATGCACAAAATAAGAACATATAACATGGAGAACCATGGATCAATGTGTCAATCCATGTGGCATAAATAGAGATGGAGAACCATTATAAGGAGCACTTGGAGAAATTGACAATGTGATTTTGAATGATTTGGATATTTTCAAACTTGTAGCTTATGGATATTTGACGGGTAGGGAGTGATTAGTTCCCATTGATTTTGTATGTGTGAAAAACTAAATGTACAAGAGTGATTAAGCTAAAATGTAGAGTATAAGCCTAATATGATGCTATAATAGCAGTAAATAAATGAAATAAGGAAATACAAAATATTAAAAATCAAATTAAGCAATAAAAAATGAAACCCTTAGTGTAAAGAAGGGTAAGATGCCTTAGATATTTCACAATGTTTTTGAAGGTTTACATGACTAAAAACTAAAAACATCCGAAGCCATAATCGTGTCACTGGAGTACATAAAATTGTAGATATGGACAGGATAAGCTAGACTAGGGCACCTAGGTAGGGATAAGGGCACCATGGGTGCTTGAGAACTGATTACGGCACTTGAGTTTGTAAAAATGCTTAGAAACCTAAATAATGAGGGTCAAAATATGTTCATTGATGCTCTCATTTTTTCTCTATCATTTTACACGGTGATCGACGAGGTCCTAATAAACTGTAAATAATTTTATACATGCAAAATCCTAAAATAGACATCAAATCCCCCAAAAACAAAACGTGTAGAATAAAGGGTTGGGTGTCTCAGCCACTATAATGGTGGACTTACAACTAATAACACTACACTAGTTCTCAAACCCAATCTTGTTATGTGTGTGTTTGTGTGTGGGATTGTGCCCTATGTTTATCTTGTGCCAGTTGCACTTGGATAGTGAGAAAATATCTAGATGTAGAAAGTAATAAATATGTGTATGGAATAGAATGCAATTCCTCGCTATGAAGTGTATGCGAGATGAACCAATCCTTGTGTTCCTCATGATAGAGCTAGATGGATATAATGGAGCTCTTGGATGCCTCGATGGATACAACCTTAGGTGGAGATAGTAGATGCTTAGTGTTTGGTCCTTTATTATGATCACATAACTTTATATTTATATGATTCCCTTACTTAGATTTCGTAATTAACCCCAAAAATATGACTACCAAAAATATAAGATGCTCAAATGGCTAGAAAAGACTTAAAGAGTTTGAATAAAGTATAAAGAGGATAGGGATACCTAGGTTAGATGAGGCCACCTAGCGTTGACATCCTGTATGGGAGTTGGTGTCAAGGATGAAAAATGCTTTGACAAACCAAAAGGAAGATTGAGAAAGTAAAGGTGTAAGACTAAAAGTAACAACATAAAGCAAAGAAAGGTGGCCAAGTAGGAATCATATGAATAGTAGTATGTAATCAAGACTAGATAATTTACCAAAGTGCGTGATTTTGTGTGTATATTTTCCCCCACTTTATGTTGGTGAGAGGAAATCTTGGTAATATAAATTAGATAGATATGAATACCTATCATCCATGTAGATCAATGTAGAAAACATGTCAAGGGACTAGAAAAAGTGTGGAGTGATAAAAAGGTGAAATGTGGATGGTAAGGAAGAAAAAGGGAAAAAAGAGTGATGATGAAAATGAACCTAGGACGGAAATACATGTGTAAATGTCATGATGTACTTTTTGTTTAATGTCAATGTGTGTGATTTTGTTGTTGTTGTGGTGATGTTGAATATCGCTTCCCATATGAATGGTACTATAAAGAGAATCCAACAAGTAGTCAAATACACATGTATATTCTCAAAGTATGTAAAAAGTGTAAGGAAAGTATGCCATAGAGTAGATAGAGGCGTACCATTGATAAAAATGACTTGATTGTTATGAATGAATTTTAGATGAAAATGATTCATGGATATGGTAGACTTAGACCTATGAATCCACTTAAGACTGCGAGCATGTCACACCCATCAACCTTGCCCCATAAGGAAGGACACCAACATATTAAGAGGACCAATTGTGACGTGAATCTTGATAAACTAGAGGAATTGTTTATCGAGATAGGACATTTTGCAAAGTAAATAGCCAATATCAACAAGAAGTGGAATAAAAAAACGTTGATGGGCCATGACAGATCAACCTTGGTGTTATTGATAGGAGTAGATATGATAGAGTAACTAATGTGTAAGTGATTAGAAGAAAATTTTGCATGATAATCAAGGTCATAGAAAGAATTTATTGGAGGATAAATATCTATATTAGCAACTATGAAATCAAGAGCCTCCAATGAAGGAGGAGGAAGTGCATGATATGTATGATTAGGTGTGGAGTCAAAAAGTTTCTTGTCATGTTTTGGATGTGGATTGTTAAATATTTTGAGCTTATGATTGTCATTGAAAAGTGTTTAAGGTGTAGGCTCTGGAAGTTTAAGCTTGTTGTCATCGATAAGATCTTCGATGATGGTGTCAAGTTTGAAACACCTATTTGTAGAATATCCTAGACATTGATGATAATCCATAAAACATTCTCATTTGCATTCCAAAATTTTGGATGAGTTGGGGCTAATTCAAGTGGAGGATGAAGTGTAATAATATTTATCTCAAGTAGTTTTTGTAATATAATTTGTGGAGCAATGGTTAACTTTGTAAATGTATGCATAGGTGGTTGCAATTAAATCTCTCTGGTAGTGGATCTTGTGCTAAGAGATTTTTCTATGTCGGTTGGATTGGTTGTTGATGGTTTGAATGTTGATTTATTTTGAAAATGTGTAGAAGATGAGGCTTTATCTTGATATTTAAGCTTTCCTATAGATAAGAGCTTAGTTTCGTGAAGCTTAAGAGTATTAAATAGTTGATTAAATGAGGGAGATGTCACAAAAATAACACTCTCCTAGAGAGGTGGTAATAGACTTTGAATGAATAATTCCTAAAGCTCAGAGTCCATAAGTAAGTTTGAAATCTTATCTAAGTTGTTTTTTTAATCACAAAACATAGTTGTTTTGTTAGATCCTTGTCTTAGTTGTGCAAGTTTTTCATAGAAGATCTTAGAGCTGATATTGATAGAGAAGTGAGTGAGAAAAGCATCAAATAGATGTGTGAAAGAGGTTGCTGAATGAATAGGTAGGTCATAGAAGCAACCCATCACATAATCATGAAGACTACGAGGAAATATATTGGCTAGGAGAATATGATCATCCCTAAAATCTAGAAAAACTACAGAATGATCGGAGATGCAAAAATGGGAAGATTAGGGGTGAAAAAGCTAGGTGGGATGGAGTAAGAGGATATGGCTGGTGTGAATGGAGTATGCAATAATAGAGTGGAATCCAAAGATGGAGATGCATGAGAAGAAGCCTACCATAATTGATGAATTTTTGCTTGAAGGTCTTGATAAAGGGAGGCTAAATCTTAGGTGCAAGCAGAAGGAGCTTGACACTTATAAGAAGCAAGAGGGGATTATAGTGATTAGTAGGATTAGGGACAAAAATGGGAATGATGTAAATGGGTGGAAGATTGGAAGAAAGTGGTTTAGAAGTAAGAGTGATGGGAATAACAGAGAAAGCATTAAGCTATGTGAGGTTTTTAGCTTCCTCACGAGAAGCATATAAAAGGAAGTCTAGATCTTGGACATGTTTAACAATATGATCATTAAGCGATTTTAGATGGGCTTCAAGAAATTATTCAAAAGATTTAACCATAGTAATGAGTGGAGAAGAGCTCGAAGTGGAAGGTGGTTTCAAAGGTTGGGTTACCGTAAAATGATTAAAGATAAAATGTAAAATTTAAGCCTAATTTGATGTTATAGTAGCAGTAAATAAATGCAATAATGAAATACAAAAATATACCAAAGAAAAATAAGAAATAAATAATGAAACCCTAATGTGCAAAGAAGGGTAAGATTCCTTAGCTGATTTGCAATTTTTCCAAAGGTGTATAGGACTAGAAAGCCACAAAATTTGAAGCACCGATAATCATATTGGAGTACAGAAAAATACAGATCTAGATAGATAAATTGGATTAGGGCACCTAGAGAGGGACAAGGTTACCCATGGATTCTCAAGTACGATTCTAGGTGCCTAGATATATGGAAATTCTTATAAAATTGAATTCTCTGGGTCACAAGATGTTCCCTAATGCTCACCTTTTATCGCTATGAGTTCACACATTGATCGCTGATGTTACAATAAACTTGCAAAGAAGTATAGACTTCTAAAACCCTCAAATATACATCAAATCCCCAAAAATGAAAGATGTATAATGAGGGGTTAGACTTTCCTCAACCACCAAAATGGTGGAATTACAACTGAGTGTTGCACTATATCTCATACCCAGTGTAGTTTTGTGTGTGTGTGTGTGTGCGTAATTGTGCCCTAGGTTTCTCATATGCTAGTCGCACTTGGAGATAAAGAAAATAGATAGATGTAGAATGTAAGAAATGTGTTCATGAAATAGAATTAACTTCCCTCCTATGAATTTTATGTAGATGAACCAAACCTTTTGTCCCTTGTGATGGAGTTATATGGATGCGAGTAGATGCTTAGTGCTTGGTACTTTATTATTATCACATAACTTTATATTTATATGATTGACTTGGATTTATTAATTAACCCCAAAAATGCCAAATAACAAAAAGATAATATGCTCAAATGGATAGAAAGGACATAAAGAGTATGAGTAAAGTATAAATAGGACATGGGTGCCTAGATTGGATGAGCGCACTTTGACACTAGCATTATAGTATGGGCGCTTTGGTGTTCAAAATGAAAATTGTTGAAAGACTGAAATGTCATATTGAGTAAGTAAGGGTGTAAGAATGAAAGTAACAAGAGAAAGTAAAGAAAGGTGGATAAATACATGGGTCATTTAGTATCATTCTTACTTAGGAATTATATGACTAGTAATATGTAATCAAGACTAGATAATTACCCAAAGTGAGTTATTTTGTGTCTACATAGAGAAAGAGTGTTAGGGAGAGAGGTATATTTTACCTTCCAAATATGAATACATCTTAAAAATGTCCAACTACTGCAGATGGATAAAGACCAAATTTTGTTCCATTTCAATCCATTTTGATCCAACGTGAATATCCCATATAGAAGAAGTATAGGAAAGGAGGTGAGGTCTCATTGCCCCCACTTTGCTAGAGTTGTGATATGTGTAGTGATAGATGGATTACATGTTAGATCATATAGAAGTGATGTAAAAACCATTCCCATGTTAGGTCATTTGGGAAAGATAATAGTGATGCAACTCCCAAGTTAGGTCATCTAGGAGAGATAGTAGAATATGTTGTGTTGTGTCGATTGATTGATTTGATTCGAGTAGTAGAAAATTGTATTGAGATTGAATGTATATGATAGATTACTCATGGAGAGATTTTTCACTTGTTTTCCCTAGATTAGGTCATTAGGGGAATCGATAGAAAGTAGTAGGAAATATGTTGTGTGGGAAACTTTTTGATAATGATGTATTAGAAATGTGTAATGATCATATAGTATCTGAGAGGGATCATAGTGTGATTCTCATTATATGCCCCCTTTCGGTGAAAGGGAGAGTGATAGTAAGAATGAACACTAAGCTGAAAGTAGATGTGAATTAATTTAATAATGAGAAAAATGAAGTATAGTAGATGTCGTAAAATTATGTATATATTAAGTTGGAGATGTGCCGATTAGAATATAGTTATGTGGAAGGTGTATTATATGATAGTAAGATAAATTCGACTTGAATGACATAGACAAGGAGAAAAAAAAGTAGCAAATCTCAAGATATGCACAAAAATATATGTTGTGTATTAGTTGGGAGAATGAGCACAAATTGTCACTATAGTAATATAGAATTTATGAAAAGTGTTATATATAGCAATGGTAAAAATTAAATGGTGACTTCATTTGATTCTAGATTGAGGGTGATTTTGAGATCGAGCTTGTGAAGATGCCATAATTTAGAGCAACAAGATTGTGTAGATTCGAGATAGTGGTGGCGGTCGTGGCATTGTAGACGATAAATAAGTTGGTAACTATGATTATGTTTGAAACATTTGTGAAAATAAGTTCGTTTTATTTTGTGAATTTTAGGAAAAATTGAGTTTTGATTTTCTAGGTGTTTCGACTTGGGTAAGATCCACCAAGGCGTTAACATCTTTTAGGATGCCAATGTCTATATCTAGGAATAGTGCCCTACTTCTTGATGCACGCATCTAAATCTTGTGTGTTGACATCCTAAGAGGCTGATTTGACTCTAGATCATGATAAATGTGAGATATAATGTATTTTAGTATTATGAACAATAGTTTTGTGTGTAAATGAGGTGCTAATTTCATGTTTTTATGATGTTTTATGTTTTGTATAGGGATATTCATTTGAGGAGTTTCATGGAGGTCGACACTTGATTAAGTTGTTGGGATTGGGATTATCGATGCAAAGTGGGATACACTAGACCTTCTTGGCTGCGACACATAACATGGTTGGGGGAGGTACCCCATAATATGCTTGTGATCACTACATTATGTGAGAGGTGGATTACGAGATACTTGTACTTTATGGTTGCCTAATGGGGAGATGAATGTGATCCTCAATGAAGTATATTGCATATTGCAACTTTGAGTTGTGGGTGAGAGAGTGAAGGTGATGGCGGTGAGAGGATTCTTAGAGGAAGATGAGGGCTATTAGGTGTTATTTTATAGGGAAAAAGGTATATAGAGACCCATATCAGATTGGATTTCATCTTTGAGATCGGGTATTGCATGACTATGGAAGTTCATTACATTTTATTACTTCATCGGTGGCCATGAAGGTTAGAGGTGTGGGAATATTATATAAGATGCTTGATATCTTTCGGTGCTTAGAGGAGGATGGTACTAGGTATGAATGGGAGGGATGTGTATTGTCACATATATACATGGAATTATATAGGTTCACATAGAAGGACCATGGGGGTGGAATTGGAGCCACCACAATATTACATGTATGGGCCTATGAGAAAATGATGATATTGTGGCCACTCAGTGGGACATGATCGATTGGGTGAGGCCCAGATATTTACAACAAGGTGGAAAGGTACGTCTGAATAAGAGATTGTATACTACTACCTATAAAGATATGATATATCGTATGGGCCAAGGGGCCATTATATGGAGGCCATATAGAGCCTGTGAAGGGTGGCTTGAGGATGGAGTAGAGCTATGATGCATCCGCCATACGATGTGGTTGGAGGATCGGTTTCCTGGAGTGACCAAGATATTTCAAGATGAGCGTGTATCATGTCATTTTGGTATTGCTTGGGATATGCCCCAAGATCGTATATATGGGTGTAAGCCACTATATTTATGAGGAGACCAGGGAGAGACAAGGCCATACGAGGGAAAAATTAGCTCCTTTTATTCGGATGAGGTAGTTTCAGCTATAGATCTGATATAGGTGGACATTGCATTATGTAACGAGGCATATAATGCATGGTTGGTAGTAGACTAATAAGTGCTATTGTATCTAGTTATTGTGAATGCTTTGTGGGAACACTTCCGAGTTGGAAGAGAAGAGGGGAAGGCACCTACCCTTGATGGTGATGGTATAGCTATAACATGGTGGTGCATGCATATTTGTTAATAATTGTGGTTTGTTATTGTAGAAAAAAATGACACACTTACTAATATTTACTATTCTCGCCAAGTATGTTGTTTTATATATGGATCTTGTGTAATAAAAGTATTCACTTTGGTTACACATTCCCTAGTTCATCCACTTGTCTTTTTGGTTTCTATTACTTTTATCTTCAAACTTGTCACTCATAAACCTAGTTCTAGTCAGAGCACATGGATCCTTGTCAGTCAGTCTCCACTCATTTGTCATCATTTTCCTCTGGAACTAGCGCCCGGGGCCCAGGAAACTAGTTCTTATGTGGTCTTGTCCATCCTAAGAACCCATACCCACTTTATGTTTGATCTTTTTTACACTTGAGGTGGTTTTTCTATAATTTCCCAACTCATATTTCAAGGTACTAGTAAACATGTCAGGTCATTAGTGTTAAAATTCAAGCAAGAGATCCTTATATAAACACAACATATATACCATTGTAATGGCATGAAATTTATATCAAAGGCTATCCATCTACATATCAAAGGGACTTTGCATCTTTGGATCAATATTTTACATAAAAACTACATAAGAATGGGATTTCATTCTATTCCATCAGTACTTTTGCATTTTATCTAGCTACTTCCCTGCTATTTTGGTGTCATTGGTGAGAGGGTGGCCTAAAAGCACTATTGCACACACAATCACATAAACCTACATTGGGGATGAGATGTAGTGCAACACTCGGTCATAAGTTCACTAGTTGATAGTTGAGGACAGTCTAAATCCTCATTTTACACCTTTGTTTTTAGTATTTGATTTATTTTTGAGGGTTTTGCAGGAGGATATTTAGGTGCGGGTTTATAGGTACCATATCAATCTAATTGCAATATACAAGCAACCAAAGAAGAATAAGTGAGAAACCCTAAAAAAGTGTCGAAACTAGGTTCTAACCTTTTTTATAGACTTGAGCACCGTAACAGAGTCTTGGCCACCCATAGGCACCCCTATCCTTTTGTAGGCACCGTGTATAGGAACTGTAATAATCTCTGCATCTTTTCGAGCCTGATTGTGACAATCTGTAATCTTATTTCATCGCATTCTCTAGTTCAAATTTTAGTTCAGATAAGAAAAATAAAGATAAGTATCTCGACCTCTCTTATTCCCTTTTATAATTAAAATGAAATACATTTCCCAACACTTGCATTTCAGATTTTAATCAATAATTTTGGTGAACCCATAGCTTAGAAATACACTCCATAGGATCCACTAAAACCCTAATGGCTAAGAATATCTCTTCTCCTCCTAGGCTAGTCATGCCTCATGTGAGCATTAATCCTATTTATGATGAAGCAACCATAGTTGAACTTAGTGCTCTATATCACAACACTATTCTTCCAGATGATACTCAAAGGAAATTATTAGCTCATGAATGTAATGTTCTTACTAGCTTTGATCATTCTACTATTAGCATTTTATCTACTTGGGAATCTTCTCTAGTTATAGAACTTGTTATTTAGTCAAACGTACTCTGCATTCTTCTATATCTACTAAGACATTAGATGATGCTATCATTAGTTTTATGCTTAATCTTGATGATGATTATTTAGCTAAAAAAAGATGAAAATAAACATGTGCATGTTGTTTCTCATACTATTCAGGATGATTTTATAGTTGCATCTCATAGTCACATTTCTAAAAATGTTTCTAATAATGCATCCCATACTAGTTCTCCTCCTCCATCATTATATGTTGATGATACACTTAATGAAATCCTTACATATGAATATTTGTCTGATATTGATGATACACATAATAGTAATGATTCTACTTCTTTTCATACTATTGAATGTGAATTTTATACTCCACTTTCATCTTCTTCTAAGATTGTCTCTAGTAACATGCATGATTCATCTCCTTCTATTACTTCATCTCTTAATAATTCTTCTGATGTTAGTCCTATTACTTCTCCGATACTCCATATTCTTCACCGCCCATTACTTCTTTGGCACCTATATCTAGTGTGCCCTTTGCATCAACTTCTTTTAATTATTCTCTTAACATCCCTATGATTACTTGTAATGGAAAGCTTCAACCACTCCATACACCATTCAAATATCTTACTATTCCTTCACATGACATCTTATAACTCATGCATGTTGTTGACATATTACAATCTCAAGTCTAATCTCTCACACTTGAAATAAAATATTATTATGCTTCTATCGATAACAATTATTTACATGACAACCCTATTTTGAAAAATATTCACAATTCAACATTCCCTAAGGATTTCATTATGCCTACATTTTCATGCTTTGATGGTACTAGAAATCCATATTTACATCTTAAGAATTATCATCTAGTTATGGCTTCTTATTCTAATGATCAATTATTGCTAAATGCTTTTCACCATACTATTATCGATGATGTTGTCGAATGGTACACACATATACCCTTTGGATATATTAACACCTATTGCGACATGGAAGAGGCCTTACTTCAACGATTTATACTTAACAATGGTCCTAGAATCACATATGATCGTTTATATGGCTTACATAAAGGAAAGATAAAGCCCATTATTGATTACATTTTGCATTTCAATGCTTGCATGCATCAACTAGTTTTTCAGCCCATTGACTTAGAAAATGAATTTATGTTTTGTCATGGCTTGATTTCTTATCTAAAAAAACACTCGTAATATGATACATATGATTCATTCATACTCTTATGCTATAAGGTCATTGATTTAGAACAAAATCTCATTACTGCACATGTCATAGATCCTCCTAGTTCTCCTATTGTTGCACCATCTAGCTCTTATCCTCTTTCATCTGTTGAGAGTCCTCCTAGGTCTCCATCTCCTCCACCTCGCAAGAAAAATCAATCTTCTTCATCACATAAGCATCCTACATCTCCTCCACCACATCAGTCTCCACATAAGGCATCTCCATCCCCTCCACGAGAACCATTACAATTTTCTCATGATGCTAGGCCTCATGATGTGATGTGTGCTTTTCTTGATAAGCGCATGATTTTCTTACCTTTTAATCAACATCATCTACCTCATCACTTACAACCCTAGCGTGATCAAACTTATTATAACTATAATTGTATCAAATGGCCATCACAACAATGATTTTTGTACCCTTCATGATAGATTATAATAATTAGAAGATAATTGTGTCATTTCCTCCAGCTCTCGCTCTTGTGAGCGGTATATGTCTCCACTTCCATGCAAAATGCACATTGTTACTATAGTTGACTTATCTCCTTCATCTAGTTCTAAGGTCATTATTCATCCACAACCACAGGTCATTGTTCATGCATGCTCTCCATCTCATTCATCCATTGCTACGCCATCTCATCTGATGCGTAATGCTACTACTACACATTAGCTTCCCAAGACACCAAAGATTCTACACTTCCCACCGTTGCATCACCCATCATCAACACCATCTTATCTGGGATTCAATTTGGTTCATACACTCATGTTTCTTACGCCCCATAAGCTTCCACCTCTCCATGCTATCTTGGTCTTTGGTAGGTGATTTTCTCACCTTACTCCCGATGATGCACTTGTGTTCTTATTACATGACTTTTTGGGATCTGTTACAATAAGAAACTCACCATATCTCCATGCTATGTATTATATTGCTATATCTATCTAGCGTAAATCATAAAATCACTTCGTGATGACACACTCTTGATTTATGGACCATTCTTGATTACTTGAGGGGTCTTATATAAATGAACCTCATCATTCACACAATAGGGGGCATCTTTATTCTTCCCCCTCTTGATCATAATAACACACACTTAAGTACACATTTAAAATTATCTCATTCACATACTCGTTTATATCATACATTTGATTCATACTTTACCATTCATCATATCTCTATTCATACATACAATATAATTTAACATTATCTATCTATCACATGGCGCAATCACACTATATATATTCCATACACTATATATTATCACATATACTATATCATCACTTATCTAGATATAGTCAAATTAATCATCATTATTCATCAATAAACATCAACAAACTACGCATGAAAAATTAGATAAAAAGATAATAATCAAAACATCACACATCACATATATCAATAATAATAAATTCATCATATAATAAGATACAAGTCCCAATCATCACATCGCACATCAACTACAACGAACATATGCCAATAGTCTATATATATATATCGCTTCAAAATCATAGTTATAAAAATGTCAATACTAGGGAAATCCCCCATACATCACTAAATCATTATATATCATATCTCATCATCACTATCACTATCTATAAATATGGGATCTCTAGAACGAGATTCTTCACCGCTCAATCTATGTCATTGGTTGTGGTCCTATACCTCTCTACCTTCCTATGTAATAAAGTAACCTCAATTGACTACCTCGAAAGATGATCCCCGTAACTCCACGAACCTCTAAAATACATCCTACAATAGGGGACCTCCATTTTTAACCTATCTATCTTATCGGGTCTCCTCTTGCACCTCATCCCTCTTGCTCAGTAACACGGTACACTTCATCACCGCTAGTGCCACTGGACCAAATAAATGAGCATGCTCATCCAAAATGGCATCCACCCACTCTAGTATTCCACCACCTATGAGTACATTAGTGTAAAATTATGTGTCAATGTAAAGATGCATGTGTTGATAATAAGTAACCTATACACAACACCCCAAATCCATAGATCAACGTATTAGAAAAAAAAAACAATTACAAAACCAAATAATAAATCAAAATTATCACTATAAAAAATAATCATGCTCTATTATCAATGCTACCACACTATTGGATACATGTCCTTACCCCTTTAGTCCTCCTCCTGGTGGTGCTCCTACTACATCCACAAATATTGGAAAGAAAAATACCCAATGATGTGACACCCAACATACACGACATGTCTCCATACACCCCACGTCATCCAAATCTATTGGCTCTATCACCACATCTTCCTCGTTTACCTAGTTGGTACTAGTTTCTCTCCTATGGGCCTTGGTCTACTCCAGCCTTCCTCAATGCCCTAATGGACCTCCCCATATATATGGATCTGGGTCACATCCTAGAACAAACAAAAGTATCATGATACGTGCTCCTCTTACAATAGCTCGGTCACCTCACGGAAATTGATGCTCTAGCCACATAGTCCACCGAATACATCAAAGCTCTATTGCATCCTCTAGCCATTCTTTGTAGTCTTGGTATGTCATCCATATCATGGCCTCTAGCCCCATATGATCTAATGTCATTGTATAGATATTCATATCCATCTTCCGAATGTGAACACCTACCCATCTCCCATAAAATATATATGTCCTTGCTCACTCTCCTTGCGGTCCACCGAGTAGCCCCATTATCACAATATGCTTGTAGGCCCATATATGTAACAATTGTGGTAGCTCCAACCCCACCCACATGCTCCTCCTACATAAATCAGTATAGATATATGTACAATTGGGCAATACACACTGTGCCCATAGATATCCAACCCCATCCTCCTCTATCAAAAGGAAAATTTCATGCATCTTATACAAGATACCTATACGACCACCCTCTACTCGCAACCGTTGAAGCAATCACAAAAATAATTAATTTCTACAATCATGGAACACTAGACCTCAATATAACATCTAGATAATTTGTAACTTAGTATGAACTCGAGTCCTTGTAAATTATTAAATAACAGTATTCATATGTCTCTATGATTCATCTATAGCCATTACATGAACACTCTCACCAACAATAGGATTTTGCAATATGTGATATACATCCTCCAAACTCACGATCATATCACCCATAGGAAAAAAGAATGTGTATGTATCTACACACCACCTATTACATAAAGTTGTGATCATAGGCATATTATGGGGCACATCCCTCATCCTCACTATGTTCAACAATCTTGCATGGTCTAGAACATCCCACTCCTTAATGGAGAACCCAAATCCTAATAGTGTACTCAAATGACAACCATAAAAACTCCCACAAATGAATATCCCTCAGTAGTACACAAAATAATGACAAAAATCACATTAGTACATCATATAAATGTGAGAATAACCAAAAAAATTAAAAACACCAATTTCAACATTTATCACAGTCTGGGTTCAACCCTAACCTTCTCGGACACCAATGCCTGTAAGTAGGACTCTAGCACCCTTGAGCAAGTCGAAGAGTTGCCATTATTTAGCGCTGATTTCTTGAAGGTCATTAATAACTTCGCTAATCTTCCCTAGGTAAAAAACATCTAGAAAAATTTTTTTTTTTTTTACCAAAATTCACCAAAAATAACTATTTTCAACACAATTTCTGAAAAAAAATCACACTTACTAGCTCCGCTTATCATACATGACGCCACAACTTCCACCATTGTCTCAAACCGACTCAATCACGGTGCTCTCACTTGAGGTAACTTCACATACCTAGAGCTCAAAATCACACTCATGCAATAATCAAATGAGATACCTATTCATTTTTTCATATTACTATTTATAGTAACTTTCGATCACCTACCGCGTTATTGTCATTATTTACACTTATCATCTGAACTAATACACATCGCACCATTTCAATGATATATGGAGAATCCCTACTCCGATTCATGTCTCATTTGAGTCATTCTCTTAAAAATTCCACCTACTATCAGATCATACACATTCGTAAAAACACTATATCCCTCCTTGAAATTTTTAAAACTCAATATACATACACTTTTGCAATACTCATCATGCCTTCACTATTACATCATTACATGCTTACTTTCGGTTCAACGTTCGTTCTCATCATCACTCTCGATTTGGCCAAAAAGGGTGCATACAATCGGGGCATCCTATAATCCCCCTCACACCATTACATGATCATTTTACATCTCTAAATCTCTCATTATCGAAACATTTCTCATACATTATGGGATATTTAACACCTCTTTCTAACAATTTCCCTTAATGACCTAATCTGGGGGAAACAAGAGAAAAATTTTTCCATGAGTAATCATTAAATTAATCAAATACATTCAAATATTGACAAAAAAAATAGTTTAATATTTGAAATCACACCAATCAATTAACACAACACATCATAGTTTTCCTCCCAGATGATCTAACTTGAGAGTTATATCACCACTTTCCCATATGACCTAACAGGGAAAGTTATTCTACATTTTCTACTACTTCCAGATGACCTAACATGGAAGCCATCTCATACACATTATATCAACACCCTTAGAGTGGGGGAAATGAGACATCATTTCCTTTCTATACTACTCCTATATGGGTTATTCATGTTTGATCGAAATAAATTAAAATGGATCCAAAGGAAAAAATTATGTCTTTATCCATCTGCAGTGGCTAGAATTTTTGAGGATGTAGTTAAAGTTTGAGAGTAAAACTAGAACTCTCTCCCTACACTCTTCTAAAAGAGGGTTTAAAACCCACAAGCAAGGATCACGAGGGATGACGTGCACATCAACGGATGTGCGAACGAACGATAGCATGAAGAGATATTGGGAGGAGCGAACATCAATCGAATGTGCATGAAAAGACTTGAAACATGGGCAAAACCTAGTTAAGCCATAAAAATCTCCTCTATCTCATAGATCAAATGGGGTGTACATATAGGAGGTGTTGAGTAACCCCCAGTGTTGCAATCATGATAACTCGAGTAGAGAGGGGGAGTTACATTCCCATAATAGAAGTGTAACTCCCAATGATGCATATGATGCATTGACACTGATGCACTAACGTGTAAGAGAATCTCATAATGACCCCTAAATGACACATGGACCTATGATCTCACCTAAGTGAGATGACTCACCTAATGATGTGGAAAATAACACACACCAACACCCCCCCTTCATCGTAACTTAGGATGAGGCGGAAAGTCAGAAACAAGAAATGGGTCCCAACACAAAGCTTGATGAGGTACCCATGTACAAGAAAGAAGATCCCAAGCAGTGAAGGAAAACCCAGTGGGAAAAACATCCACCAAAAGAGAACAAAACACTCTCTAATCTAAGAAAGATGCCAAAGATGGGTCCCAGCTATAGACGAGCCTAAAAAGGTACCCATGTACAAAGAGGTAGATACGAGAGGGAGACAAGAGGAATGCGAGAGATGCCATGGACATATTTGAACTCTGCAGCTCTAGGAGGTCTCCCAAAATAATGTCACTAACGAGATCCTCTACCTTTGGACTGAAGAAGAGCCACTCACACCGAACTATGTGCCTACCCTTAGGAAGGACAGAAATGGAGTGCTGGAAGTCTGCCCACTCCGCAAAGGAAACCGAAGGTAGCAACACAAAGAACTCTGAGTCTAGTGCATAGAAGTGTGACATAGGTCTAGCAAGTGAGTGCCAAGGAACCGAAGGTAATGCCACGTGCATAGAACTATCAAAGTGAAAAAGAGGAACACCCGTAGAAAGGATGTCCAAGTGATGTGAAGGGAACAAAACATCCTCCACAACAAAAAAGGGATCCACAACTGAGGGTGGATCAATGAAGGTCTCTATGGAAGTGTGGAACTCCCAACATAGATGATGAACTCCTCTGAAACACTTGTAGATGGATGAGGGACTTGTACAACATCACAAGTAGACTCTGTGAAAAGATGACTAAGGTCAGGTAGATACTCATCCCAATGAGGGGGCTCAACAAATAGAAGAGCGATGTCAGATAGGTATGAGTCATCCAATGAAGGTAGAGGAGTGGAAGGGGCCTCGCACACTAAAGGTGGAAAAGAGGTGGGTGTAATGACTGTATGAGGCTGAGAAGGAGACTACTTGATATTTGATGAGATGTGGGAAGTGTCAACACTCTCTAGAATAGTGAGAGAAAGAGGAGAAGAGTCCTCTGTAGTACTCTCTGCATCAGAATTGGATGTAAAATCCTCATCATCAGAAGTAGAACCAAGCAAGTCTATTTCAGTGGAACTATCATCACATGAAGAAATGGAGGAGACAACTGAATCAATAAATAACAATGATGGCAGAATGTGAAGGGTCTCTATAGAGGGACTAAAGAATGCTCTAGACATGGTGAGGTGGATTTGAGTGTGCCACGTGAAACCAGAGATATCTGGAGACATGCATCATCAAGTGACCAAAGACATGGTCACAAGTATCAAGAAGTCCTCCAGATGACAATGATCGGTGGAGTGCGAACGGGTCCAAGCAAGAAGGGTAAAAGACCCTCGTGGGTGAAGTAACGTTCCATGGAAGCATGCCAAGATGAATAGTTCCCTCTCCCGGTGAGAAGTGGCGAGGCTATAAGGTGATCCTATGACACTCAAGTCTGGAAAGATCACTCTCCATGATGAAAAATGTAAGATGCACAAATGCAAGACATCAGACTCGGCCGATAATGCATCTGCGTGTGAAAGCCCAAGAGTACAATCAACCCCCGAGATGTGGCACTTTATAAATTTGTGTGTTTACAAAAATGACAATGCCATCACGTAATGTGTGAAAAATCATGCAACTTTGACTAAAGAAGTGCTAAAAAATGAGCTGCGAGTCAAAAGTTATGGCATTAAAACGATTCCCGCAACTGATGGAAAAATACACTAAACACTGCAAATTGATTAAAAAAGTGTCCGAAATGGGTGAAAAGGGTATTGTGTGACTACATGTTGGAAATATAATCAAATTTTAGGCATAGTTTGTTTTGACTGCAAGGGGGATTAGCCTCCTGCCAACCCCGGACCTCGGCCTCCATCTTTGACACTCAAAGGAAGGTAAGTAATACAAGCCAAAAATAGCCTTAAAAACTATTAATTACATGCCATATGAATGAATGTTTTGTTTTTTTAAATACCCTAAAACATTAAAAAGGTGGAAAGGAGGTGGGCCCATGTTGGAAATACTCTTTGACCAAGCTAAATGAAGGAACCATGTGCCAAAATGTAGGGTCCACGTGGTGCAAAGAGCTAGAGGTTGTTGTTCCACGCAAATTGCTGGATGGGCGAAAAACATGGTAGGTGTGAAACATGCTTTGGAGCTAGAGGAATTGCTGGAGGGTAGGTCTACGTGCTAAGGAAGATAAAAAATGTAGGTTTGTAAATAATAGGATGGCTCCAAAAAATTTCCAAGGCCACGTGCAGGTTTTAAACATCCAAAAAGAAACGCAGAAGGTGTAACCACTCGTGTGAGAGACCTCTGGGCTGAGCTACGTGCCTGAGATGCGCCAAGTTCCAGGTGGCTGGAGCAAGGACCAAATGACCTAGAGTAGAGTGCAAAAATGTTTTTCCAAAGCAAAAAAACTTAGTTTGGTAGTTTGTTGGTGTTTCATGAAGGATCCGCTTTGATTCACAACCAACCAAGAAGGGAGCTTTAAAACCAACGTAAATAGATCCATGCAGAAGCAAACAATGATCCAGTTGTCTAACCAGTGAGCTTAGAAGGTGAGTAAGGGCGAAGCCATGTACACAACGCATGCAAGGCTGAGATCTAGCACAGAAATGGATCACCAACGACCAAAGACATGTAGGCACAAATCAAACCATGTAGGTTGAGAAGGGTTGGCACATGAATTAATCGGTCAAAGATAGCTTTAACAGCCCATGTAAATACCAACCAAGAAAAACACACCCCCATAACTACATGTAAGACCAAAAGGCCTCGAAACACTCGAACACTCCGTAAAAACACCCACGATCACACATGAACAACCCAAAGAGAGGTATAAACACCCCGAAATTAGTGCAAGTAGAGCACGATTAGAATAACCATCACGACACACGCAACAAGATCTAGATATCATGCTAGAAGATGGAAAACATGCATAAAATGCCGATGAGTGCACGGATCCACAAGATCCACTCTGATACCATGAAAGAGGGTTTAAAACCCGTAAGTGAGGATCACGAGGGATGATGTTCACATCAACGGATGTGTGAATGATAGCATGAAGAGATCTCGGGAGGATCGAGCATCAACCGAATGTGCATGTAAAGATTTGAAACATGGGCAGAACCTGGTTAAGCCATTAAACTCTCCTCTATCTCATAGATCAAATGGGGTGTACATATAGAGGTCTTTGAGTAACCCTAGTGCTGAAATCATGACAACTCAAGAGAGAGAGGGGAGTTACATTCCCATAATAGAAGTGTAACTCCCAATGATGCATATGACGCATTGAAGCACTAATGCACCGACGCAATGACACATAAGAGAATGGTTAGGAAATAAAAATAAAATATGCGGAATAATCCCTTACATAATCGTGCAACAAGAGAAACTAATATGTAGAAAATATTACAGATCTCAAATAAAAGTGTAGAATAAATAACACAATATAGAGAGACAAGATTTAACGTGGTTCACCCAATTTAGGCTATGTCCACCAAGAATCACTTGCTCAGATTTTATTAGAAGCCTCCACACTCTCAATACAATACCTAGATCCGTTTGGAGCTATGCTCAACAAACTCTATAGAATTCACACCCGAATTCAAAACACATCTGCAATACATTTGCTTGTCTATGTATCATATACATAAGACCATATAAATAGACAATTTCTTAATTAGTTTGATACAAAACCTGTGGGTATCAAAACCATGGGCAAAAACTGTGGGTATCAAAACCATGGGCAAAAAACCGTGGGTATCAAAACAATGGGTACCGAAAAACCATGGGCCCAAAAATAGCCCATAACGGTTACCCATTACCCATGGGTTAATAAAACACCCATGAAAATTTACTTTGGGGCTTCTCCCCTAACATCTTGACCCGCTCATCGCGAACAGGACCGCTGTAAAAATACCCGAGTGTAACACATAGAAGGTGTACCACGCTCTAACATGAAAATAGGCTCCACAAACATAACAAGAATCTCATAATGACCCATAAATGACACATGGACCTATGATCTCACCTAAGTGATATGAATCACCTAATTATGTGGAAAATAACACACACCAACATCTTCCTCTGGTGGTAGGATGGCCAAATTCTAAATTTTTCATACACATGAAATCAGGTTGGGAAACGATCACTTCTACCCCCAACATATCTCCATCACCAAAAAATTAAAATCTCCAATCACCTAATATCAAAATCATACATCTCACTTAGTGCTCCTCATAACAGCCCACATCTCTCGTTATACCGCATGGATTGGCACACTAATCCATGGTTTTCCACACTAAATGTTCCTATTATGCACATACATCTATGACATGGGCTTATTCATACTTCTTCTAGGTATGTTCCTTAATTCCTTTACACTATTTAAATTTCATTCAAATAGCATAAAGGGGGGGAAAATGTAGACAAAAAATCACACACTTATTACTATTTACTATAACACTAAGGATGTTTTTTTATATATGGATCTTGTGTAAGAAAATTATTCACTGGTGACCCATTCCCTAGTCCATGTGATTGTCTTGTTCGCTTCTATTTCTTTTATCTTTCACACTTGTCACTCATACAACTAGTTTTGGTTAGAGGAAAAGGATATCGATCGTCAGGTCTCCACTCATTTGTAATCATTTTCCTCTCGAAACTAGTGCCAAGGACTGAAACTACCACCTAGGAACACTTGTCCATCCAGGGCTCCCATGCCCTTTTTATGTTTGATCTTATTATTGACGCTTAAGGTCGGTATTTTTAATTTTACCAACCATATCCCGAGGTACTAGTCATCATGTCGGGTCATTAGTGTCTAAATTGAAAGAAGATATACCTATATTAACATAACTTACATAAAATTATAATGGAGGACAATTTCTATCAAGGGTTATCTATCTACATTTAAAAGGTATTGAATCTTGGGCTCATTATTCTGCATACAAATCATATGAGAAGGGAAGTTCATTTTATTCCATCCATACATTTACATTTTATCTAGCTATTTCCTACTATCTTGGTGTTGTTCACATGAGGACAACCTAGGAGCACCATTACACACACAAGCACATATAACTACATTGGGTCTAAGATGTAGTGTAGCGTTAAGTCAAAAGTTCACTTGTTTATAGCCGATAACATTCTAACCCCTCATTTAGCATCTTTATTTTTAGGATTTGATGTCCTTTTGAGTATTTTTGAGGAGGATATTTGGGTGAAGTTTTACACGTACCTTGATATTATAAGAATGACATACAGTGTGACCAAAGAAAAAAGTGTGAAATCCTAACAATAGTTTTGAAACCAGCTTTCGACCTTTTCTGCAGACTTCAACACCCCTACCAAAGTCTTAGGTGCCCATAGGCATATCTATCCTTTCTCAGCCCATGTCTAATCACTGCAAGCATCTCTACATATTTATGAGCATAATTGTGGACTGCATCTCGTGCTCTTGTTCCATTCACATTCTCCATACTGCACTCACTTCGGGATAAGAAAAATAAAGATAATTATCTTAACTCTCTTATTTCCTTTCATAATTAAAATCAAATAAATTTCCTAACACTTTACTTCATTGTATATCAGTTATAGTAGATCTTTGTAGTCATATTTTTATAGAATTATTCATATTTTATTAAATCGCTTAGTTTTTTTATTATTGATGTGTTCTAACTAATGCTATTCGTGGATGGTTTCAGGGATGCATATTCATAATTTATTATTGACACATCGACCCACATATTGGCATGGAAATTTCCTACCGATGTGCTCATGGGAGGTGGGATGTCGCTACAAGTAGATTCCATTATTGGTGATAATTCCAACTTATTCAAGCTAGTAGAAATAGCGAGGTGACCTATACCATTTTTTTGAGTGATCATGATGAGGTGTGGGTGGATACTTAGTGAGTGAGGGAGGGTGCAAGAGCCATAACATAGGATGTTTTCACAAAGTATTTAGAGTTATAGGGCTGGTTTGTAGAGTAGTTAGTCGAGTTGTCCTTATTACGTAGATAGATGGAGATTTATAGGGATCGTGACAAACATCGTAGATTGAGCGGTTAAGAATATAGTTCTATAGATTTTGTATTTGTAGATGGTGATAGTGATGATGATGTATGACATATAGTGATGTAGTAATGCATGGGGCTTTCCCCCAATGATTGTATTTTCATAACCATGATTTTTCCGACCATATATATTGATGATTGGAATATTTATTTTTGTTTATTGTTTGTGATATGTGATGTGATGATTATTTTTCATATATGAATTAGGAGAAATATACGGTGGATGAGATGAGACAATGGTGGATGAGAAAGGTAGATGCCATGCATGAATAATGAATTTATTCGGTGGACGAATAATGACCTTAGAAGAAGGTGGAGATGATAAGTGAATTGGAGTAGCAATATGATTACATAGAATTAGAGAAAAAACCACTCATGAGAGCGAGAGAAAAGGAAATGACACACTTGTCTTCCCGCATACGTAACAATGAGTGTCATGATGGCCATTTATGTGATGATAATTACAATAAGGATGATCATGCTTTGGAGATGCAAGTGATGCGCAGGATGATTCTATTAGAAGGAAAGTGAATTAAGTGATTATCAAGTAAAACATGCAACACACCATGAGACTTAACATAATATGAAAATGAAATGGATCCTAAATAGGAGATGATGAAGACTTAGGTAGAGAGAAATGTAGTGGCAGGGATGGAGGATTCATATGGGATGGAGGAGATGTAACATGCTTGTGACATGGAGGATATGGAGACCTTGGAGGATGCAAAACATATGGAATAGGTGAATAAGTACAATATATAGTGGAAGACATAGAAGGAGGATCTATAACACGTGTAACAATTTAATCTTTTTCTAGATCAATGACCTTATAGCATAAAATTTTAAATGATTCAAATGTATCACATTCCAAGCATTCTTTTAAAGCAGAAATCAAGTGACGAGAAAAGATAAATTTCTTCTCTAGATCAACAAAGGTGAAGTAATAGTTTATGCATGCAAGAATGGAAGCGTAAAATGTAATCTAGAATAATTTCTTTCTTTCCTTGGTGTAAGCTAGAAATAGATCATATGTGACTCTATGACCATTTTTAAGCATAAAGCGTCTAAGAAAATCATCTTCCATTTCATAATATGTACTAATAGATCCAAAAGGAAAATGAGTATACCATTGAAGAGATTCATCAAATAGACTATGAAGGAAGGATTTTAGAAATAATAAATCATTCAAATAAGAATCCATAGGTAGATGGTAATAATTAATATGTAGATATGGATTTCTAGTGCCATCATAGCATGAAAATTTAGGCATGATGAAATCTTTAGGAAATGTTGAATTGTGAGTTTTCTTTCGAATAGGATTTACATGAAGAGAATTATTATCGTAGAAGCATAATAGGATTTTCATTAAAGATTGAGAGATTGAACTTGAGTTTTCAACTAACTAACAACATGCATGAGTGATAAAATATCATGTGAGGAGTCAGTAGAATATGCGAGAGGTATGTTGAGTGGTTGAATATTTACATCATGAGTGATCATAGGAATATTATAAGAAGAAGAAGAGGATGAAGAAGTGATGGGAAAAAAGATTTAGATGAAGAATAAATAAGAGGTGGTACATTGGGATAAATAGAAGAAGTAACATGAATATCAAGAAGAGAGGAAGAAGATCAAAGAGGAGATGGAAATTTAAAACTAACAATAATACTAACGGTTGAAGTACAAGAAATCACAAGAGGTGAGATAGTTGGAATGAAAGAATCATCATGAATGCTATCATAAGAAATATAAGAAGTAGATGAAAGAGGAGTGGAAAATTAAAATCCAAAGAGCCTTAAGAGAAGTAGAGTCAAGTACAAACATGTTCACACTTATAAATATACTCAATATTAGAAAATGTTTCACATGCAAGTATTTTATCAAGTGAGTTATCCACATAGAGTGAAGAAGGTGAGGAAATATCATGAGATATATCTTTACAATCATTATAAGCATGCACTTAAGTAGGAGAATCATGAGATACAAATTTACATCCATCTCGACTAGTATGAGAATAACATCATGCACATGTACATTTTCATCATGATTTTTATCTATTATATCACAATTAAGACCAAACATAAAATCAATAATATAATCACCAAGAGTTTTAGAAGATATATAAGAAGGTGGAGTAGTACTAGTTCCTATAGAATAACAAGGATTACATCATAAAAATATTTTAGCGTTAGAAACAATGTTGAGAGTAGAGTGTTCAAAACTAGTAGGAATTATGTGTTCATTCACATCACACAATATATTATTAGCAAATTGAGAAAACGATAAAGATCAAGCAATTCAGCCTCAAAAACATCATCAAGGATAAAATTAACACTCTTATGATGCATGGCTTTCCTAGGAGAGGAAGATCTACATTTAGCCATTAGGGTTTTGTAGATCCTAGGGAAAGGATTTCTAAGAAATGGGTTCACAAAATGATTTAGTAAAACCTAAATATTTTATTAAAATCTAATTTCAAAAATTACTATAATGATACAAAATATGATAGAAATGATTTACCACTTTTATATATGTAACTATATAGGAAAATGAGAGAGGTAAAGAAATTATTTGATTTCCCTTATTTGGAACTATATCCGAACTAGAAGAAATTATAAAAAGGATGGGAAAAATGCTGAACCGCTTGATATAAATTCTAGAACCTCGTATAGACCGGTCGAGACATGGGTGTTTGGGAAGGGGTGAGAGTGCTTGAGGCACTAAAGACCTCTCTCGGGACACTAGAGTCGGCATAAAATATTAGAACCTGATTTCTTTAGTGTCATTAGGTTTTAACACTTGTTCATTTTTGATATCCTCAGTAGGTCATTATAAGCTCACCAAATTGGTTGGTAACCTACAAAACAAATAATATCCTACAAACCCCACAAACTACATTAAATCCTAAAAAATAAAGATGTAAATGGGGAAATAAATTTTCCTCTAGGGTCACCTAATAGAGTGAACTTAATACTTGAGCACTAAACTACATCTCAAACTCCATATAGTTCTATGTTCTTGTGTGTGCAATAATTCTCTTAGGTTTCCCAGTGCTTGGTGACACCAAGATAACAAGATGTAGCTAGATAGAATGCAAATGTGTGGAATGGAATTTAGAAACTTTCTCTTCATATGTAATGTATGTAGAGTAATAAGATGAAAATTCACTCCCATTTGATAATATGTAGATATATATTCCTTGATAAAATTGCACCCCCTCACAATGGTATGTATGTTGTGTTTATATAGGGATATATTTCTTGAATTTATACACTAGTGACATGAATTTTTGACTAGGACCTTGGGATAGGAGTAATAAAACCAAAAATATAAATAATGTGAACAAAAATAAAGAGGGTAGGAATGTCGAGGTTAGATAGAACACCGGGAACTAGTGTCATGTCTTGGATGCTAGTGTCCTAAGAAAATTGACAAAAAAAGTGAGAAAATTGATAGAGAGAGATCCCTGAGACCTAACAAGAAATGGGTGCAGAAGTGAGAGGTGTGAGAGATAAAAACAATAGAAAAACTCAAAGGAAGTAGATGGACTAGATAGTGTGTCACCAGTGAATACATTTATTACTCAAGATCTATACATAAAATAACATACTTGGTGGTATAGTAAATAGTAGAATGTGCGTGGTATTATATCTATAACGTGTTTCCCGATGACACACTATTTTTCTATGGTTCATTCTTGATTGTTGAGGGAAATTTGTAAATGAAACTCTTTCCATGTACATCCGTTGGGGAAACGTAAATCCTCTCATATTTACATCTTACATGCTACACCATAACATTCAAATAATATTTTCATA
This sequence comes from Taxus wallichiana var. yunnanensis, assembly GCA_018340775.1. Lineage (NCBI taxonomy): Eukaryota > Viridiplantae > Streptophyta > Pinopsida > Cupressales > Taxaceae > Taxus > Taxus wallichiana. Next base: position 98,169,031 of record CM031233.1, on the reverse strand, counting down.
TCTTGGTTGCATTTATTATTGTTATCTTATACTACTTACTTGATACACTTTTCTTACTATGTTAGAAGGATTCTTTGTATGGCATTATATTTATCATAAAACACATACACATTCACTTGGTCTCTCGGAAGTGAATGATCTATTACAAATCCTTACACTATGCATGATGCTCAACACTCGAATCCTTTCCCAACCTTTTCGAGGATCCTTGGGGCATATACCTTTATTACTCTCACACATTACAAATTTTATTGTTTCATAATTCACTTCTTCTTACTAGCACTTTATTTTCACCGATATATACACTCTTTGACATAGTATTTATCTCTCTAACATGCTAACAGTGCTTTATGTGTATCATTTGTCTTATAGGATCAATATAATCATGGTTACCTATCACTCTTTGCTTTTTATTATTTTCTACTGTTTTTAGACAATACCATATGTATTTGTTGATCACTTTATGCTTTTTGTCTCCGCTTTGGCCTTGATTGTCTTGCGAAATTGAGAGTGATATCCCATGTATGAAACCCTCTTTTCATGGTCCATCTTGTCTTCCTATTTTCTTATCACATTGTCTTCTCTTACATACTATCTAATTTTACTACTAACACTTGATACTAGCCTATCTTATTTTGATGTGCCTTGGTTTCTACCATGCACATCCCCTACCCCTATAGGTATCCTCTACAAATATGCATATCAGATCAAGTTCCTCTAATTTTGACTTCATTCTTCTACGGTTTTCGCATGCACCCTAAACAAGGAGTAATCTATTAGGTGAACAAATCAGCCCCTACAAAAACTCATAGCTATAATATAGAATCATTACAAGCACACAATCACAAAATGATATAGAACTAGACTCGGACCTCACACATAAAGTGGACACTAGTGTACATATCTAGACAGAGTGCCCGATACTTATGTCCTCTTGTGGGTTTTAATGTATTGGTGGAAGAAATAGTCAAATTTTTAGAACAACATAGTATTCAACAAAATTATCTAGTATCAAGCACTTGCCTCGATCATAGAATGAATTCTATCTCCTACAATCAGTTCAATATGGAACAAATATAAATAATTGGAATAATCGAATAAATCAAGATGTACCATTTGTAGTGGTTTTTATTGGGAATATTCATAGAGGAATAGAAAATATATACCTTTCTCCCCAAAACTCTTTACTCTTAGTGTGAGATCATTTATAAAACTCTCTTTAGGCATGAGATCACCTAAAAACCTTGCTTTATCCATAGGATCACCCCAAAAACACATTCTTGGCATGAGATCACCCAAAAACTCACCATCAACAAAAATTTAGTAAATCAAGACCATTTTCTATCTCATACTCTCTTACATATTAGGTGCACAACTTCCTTTTACACACTTTTACACTTTTTACTTATAATATTACTACTTTGAAATTTCGCTATAAAACTTTGACTACTTTTTTCTTCTTTTGTAGGCATGTCCTCAATACGCAAAAAAAAAAAAAAAAAAACATCCTACATCAACAAACACAAGAACAACAATAGGTACAATCCACACATACGCTTCACCCCTAGGGTCCACTTCCTTTTCCTAGTCTCCAAGATTAAATATTTTATCACTCCATGTTTCACTTGTCCACTCGGCACACTATTGGATACACACTTCTTTGTAAGGTTATAAGGTACACATCTTCTATCTACTTTATACTATCGAGTATTCACTCAACAATATAAAGCATGGGAAAAATTCAAACACAAAATCCATGCACTTGGGTACATTTATAGGTCCTAAAGGAATGCTAGCATTTACATGATTTATAGGAAAGAAAAATAGTTATTGACAGCTCACTTTAGCCTTTTTCTTTGTCTTTTGCACTTTTATTTGCTTTATACATCTTGAACTATTTCTAGCATTTGACTGTTTTATCTTTCTATGGCCTCATACAAGAGCACCCGGTTGGTACACTAGCATCGTGAGATCATGTCCTCCTTAGAGATCTTATCCCTCTTTACCTTTTTCTTATCCTTTGGGACCCCTTTCTATTCCTAAGAACTTTTTCCTACTTTGGGTTGTCCTTTCAATTTTCAATTACCAAATTTAAACAAGGAAAACATATAAGTACATAGTTATGTTTTCAAAATAAAGGACGATATAATAAACATTAAATACTATCACCTAATCTTGAATTCAAAGGCACATAGAGTATTAAGGGCATCCATTTAGCACACTCATTTAAGGGGAAAGGGTTGCATCTCTTATGTATACATGACATAGGAAAGGAAATGTATTCTATTCCATTGCACACATTCTATACATATGCTACATTCTATATCTAGCTTGATATCACCGTGTAACTCACACAAGGGCATCCTAGGAAATATTACACACACACTCACACATAAATACATGTAGTATGAGATGTAGTGTAGTGCTCAATCATGAGATCACTCTTGGTGACCGCCGCATCAAGACAAATCCATATTTTTCATATTTTTATTAGATTGTATGTGGTTTGTGGACATGTGCAGCTATATAAGTTTTTTTACAGTTACAGTACATTTAGCCATCAAGGAATGAAATGAGAGTGACAGATAAATACTAACAATGAATCTTCTCTTGCATAGAAGAGACCAAATCCCAATCATCTACATAGACACTAGCACCTAGATGCTCCTTTCCTCCCATGGGTGCTCCAAGATGACACCTTTCTAAGTCTCATAAGTTGTAGACAACATTAAAAAGTTTTGCATAGTCCTGCTCTAGTAGTTCACCTACCCAAATGACTTCAATTTGGATAAAAAATCAGCTAAGTGCATCTATCTTCCTTCTTCGTTAGGGTTTCATATTTCCCATGTTTTTTTTTCTTGCATCTTATTTTATATTATCATTTTTATATCATACACTATGGTAATTAATTTGAAGTCATATTTAATTCAATTTATATTAAATCAATGAGTGAGTTTTCAGCCTTGAGAGCATGAAATGGTGAATTGGGGTATACCCTTATATGATTTTGACACCAAATAAAAAGTTAATATTATACCACCTATTATTAGGATCCATTTTTATCTGAAATTTTAATTTTTTCACATTTCACCTTGTAAGCACGAAGGAGCAACAATAGTGACCTAAGATATTAAATAAAATATGGAAAAGTTAGAAAACATTTATGTTTCCATAATATGGAGGATTCTAAATCCTTTCCATTGAGTATTTTATGAGCTTCCAACCCCTCCTAGAGCTCCCAAATCATCTAGAAAATTTATATTTCATTGTTAGATCCTTCATTCCTTGTTTCCAAAATGACTCGATCTTGCTTGCTTGATTCCCAACATAAATTTCTTCCACAAATTTTCCATAAACTAGCTTGGAAAACTTTATATTTCTCCTATAAAACTCCCATATGGCTTGAGTGATCCTTTTGAGCTTTTGAATAGTGTTGACCACTTGAGACATGGCCAAAATGGCCCTTTCCAGTGCCTCCAAAGATAGTTGTTTATCCTTTAATATCGGTGATCTCTTCAATAACTTTAGGAATAAATATCTACACATTAAACACACTTGAAAATATTATTAGCATGTTCCTATGAGCCATAATGAGGATGAAACTATGGACATGATCACTAGAGGAATGATTTATAGTGACCAATGGAGAAAACTTTCAAGTGGGGGCTTAGTTTGTCATGGCCAAAATTTTCAATTTTGCATGCTAGACATTTTCATGACAACTTTTGGATATAGATCGGGAAATTAGAACATAAGGGGTAATCATAAACCTCATCTCGTATCATGGAGTAGTAGACCAATTATTTATCCATTGGGCCATAGAGTCACCATAATGAATAAATAACAAAGCTAATAACAAAACCAAGAAACGAACAAAATAAAAAAACAATAGGAAAGTAAATATTTAACGACAATATAGAAACCAAAAAAAGTGAAACCATGATAAAATAATTCCTAAATCCCCTATGGTACATGCAGGGTACAACCCACTTTCATTGTTGCACCTATTCTTAATCAAATGTTTACCCATGTATGGGTATCACCAAATGCCTTTGTTCCACAAATCCATTGAATAGTTCACTAAAGCATGACCCTTTTCTCAAATTTTTGAGATATTTTGTGTGATTGTTCTTGTAAGAGAGGGTCCACTTAGATATCTCATTTTCTTTTTTGACATCTTATTTCCATCTACTCATTTATTTCCAAATTTATTCTAGTTATTGATTTTCTATCATTGATACAAGAATAAGTCTTGATCATACACACTTATTATTTATACACCGAGGATTATGATATTTTATGGGAATTTGACTTTTACTTATTACCTGCTTCATGACCATGGTCTCTATGAGCTAGTTCTCGGTAGGTACTTTGATATTTTGAACACTGTCACAAGCCTCTTGATGCTCCATGTTTCTCAATTTCTCCAAGAAACTATCCTTCATACAATTTTTCTCAACCTCGACCCATTTATGACTATGATGTGATGTATAAAATGTTTCATTCTCTTATAAATAAAATTATCATAATATTGAGCATGAAATATTAAAACCATCATCTTCTCCATCTTGGCCATTTTGAGCCTCAAAATCCATTTTCATGATGAAAACATCCTTTCCTTGAGTGGAGTAAAACTTGAAAGATTCAAACATATTCTTATTCATATATCCCTTATTGAGAGGGTATTCATCTTGAATGGAATCATCCTTGGGATAATCAAACACCATTCCATCTATTTTTTCTTTACTGAGAAGGTCTTCATCTTCTCCCAATGGGAAAAAGGTTTCAAATTCACAATCATTTTCATACTCACCAAAAAAGTGTTAGGGATAAACAAAAATATATATGTGGATCAATCCCACAAAATCATAGTAATAAGAACTATGAACATAAAATACAGAAATAAAATACACAACAAGAAGACAAGATTTAATGTGGTTCACCCAATGTGGGCTACATCCACCAAGAAACACTTGCTCAAATTTTATTACAAGCCAACAAGAGTGTAAGCCACTCCCGTGATCACCGCTCAAATTTTATTTGAAGTTGTGCTCAACAATATCTCTAAAATTTACAATTGAATTCACACACCCATCTATATCACTCCCTACCATATGCCTAACTATATATAAGCACAATAGTAGGTAGCAATTTTACAATACCATGGGTACCAATACCATGGGCCAAAAATCAACCCACAAACCTATGGGTTAAATACCATCCATATAATTAATACATAAAAAACTATATTTTTCAGATACATGAAGAGTGTATAGTACTTTTAGTGTACACTTAATAACTCATCTAACATGAAAAAAAGCTGCACAACCTAACAATCTCCCACTTTGAGACTATTTTTTACCGAGAAAGGTTCTCAAACCTTCCCTTTCATGTGTGAAGGCCAACCAAATATGAGCATAGACTTAGTTTCTCCCTTATGACAACCTTGGTCATCATGTCTGCAGGATTTTGACTAGTATGAATCTTCACTAGCTGTAATTTATCTTCATCCAAAGTTATCCTGATGAAATGGTACCTTAATTGTATATGATTCATCCCAGTGGAAATCGGAGTTATTTGCTAGGTGTATAACACTTTGGATATCACTATGCATATTTCCTTCCTCTTTCTTATGCCCCAAGTCCTCAAGTAATCTGTTGTAGCTAAATCATATATTTTCTTTCCTATGTGGTAGCAATATACTCAACCTCTCTGGTTGAAAAAGCCACAAGCTTTTGTAGACGTGAAATATAGCTCACTATTGTGTCACCTACAATAAAAAAATAACCTATTGTGATCCTCTTTATTTCAAAATATACAACCATTTATTAATATACATAATCACGCAAAGTTGCATCTGATCCACTATAACAAAAAAATTCCCCATGGTCATTCTCAAATCTCAAGGATCCACTTTACTGCTTTCCAATGATCTTTACCTAGATCACTCATGAACCCACTCAATTCTCCCACCGCATGAACAATGTATAGCCTAGGGCACGATGTATGACATGCATCAATATTTCAACTACTAATTATTAAGGTAACCTAGAAATATGAATTCTCTCCTCCTTTTTCTTAGGACATTGATCCTTTGATAACTTGAATCGGCTCACACAGAGTCCCAAATAATTTAAAATCCTACATACTAAACATTTCCAAGACCTTATTAATTTAATATTCCTCGAAAAATCAACTTTCAATCCTTCCTATCATGATATATTCTCATGCCAAGGATTTATTTCTCATCCCCAAAATCCTTCATAGCAAAATAATCACTAAGTTATTCCTTGAGTACCTTTATTTCTTGTATGTTTTTACCTGCTACTAACATGTCATCTACATACATACAAAGGATAATGTAACTTCCATCATCAAACTTCTTGATATAAACACAATGGTTTGAATGAAACCTATATTATCCCTGCTCCATCATAAAATAGTAGAATTTCTTATACCACTGTTGTGAGCTTGTTTCAAGCCATACAAGCTCTTCTTTAGTTTTCACACCATGTTCTCCTTCCTTGTGACCTCATATCCATGTGGTTTCTCCATGTATAAATCCTCCTCCAAATCACCATGAAGGAACAAAACCTTGACATCTAGTTTCTTTAAGTACAAGTATTCTCACACTACTATTCTAAGAACAATTCTAATTGAAGTCATCTTCACTACTGGAGAAAAAATCTCATCAAAATTAATACCCTTCTTTTATACAAAACCCTTAACAACCAAATGAGACTTAGATATTTTAGCACCTTTATCATCCTCTCTGACTCTATATAACCAACTTTATACCAAATCCCAAATTTGATTTTCCATGAGAGATTCATGATCTTCATCGATGGTTTCCTCCCACATCTTCCTAATATATACTTGCATTACTTCCTTAAAGATATACGGATATCCATTGTCATTGAGTAATTTATAATGAAGAGATGGAGATAAACATCTAGGTTCCCTTTTTACCCTAGAATACCTCCTCACAACATTAGTTTTCATTCTTGTGGAGTAGGTTCCTAAACTGATTGCTCTATAATGTCCTCCAACAATGTGTACTCTTTTCTAGATTCCTCTCTCTTATCTTCAAACTATTGTTCATACATAAATTTTTCATTCAATACCACATCCCTTGACCAATATATTTTTTATCCTTAATACTTTAAATCTGGAATCTAAAGTCATCCACACCATAACCAACGAGAGTGCATTTTTCATATTTCACCTCTAGTTTGGTCCTATCATCTTTATCAATATGAACAAAGTATTCACATATAAATAATATAACAAAGGAATAACCAACCATATTAATAGACCAAGTTAGAGGTGAAATATGAAAAATAATTAATAAATGCATTGTTGCAATATTCTCCTCCATTATCTAACCTGAGACATTTTAACTTGAGACTTGTTTCATTCTCAACCAAGTCTTTCCATATTTTAAATGTATCAAACACATCATATTTTCTCCTAATGCAATACACCCAAACTTTCCTAGTTGCATCATCAATAAAATTGACATAATAAGATGAACCACCTATATATGATACCAAAGTTGGCCCTCATACATCTGAATGGGCCAAATCCAAATTATTCTCCTTCCTTATAGGTCCAACCTTAAGAAAATTTACCCTTTTCTATTTTTCATAAAAACAATCTTCAAATAATTATAAATCAATATCTTTCAATCTAGGTAATCTATCCTTTAAAATCTACATTCCATTTTGTATCATATGACCGAGCTTATAGTACCACGTGGTCGCATATATTTTTATAGGAACTAAATTATGATAATTATCACTACTAGATAAATATAAGGTACTGACATTCTTACCTCTTACTACCACAAGAGCACCCTTGGTAACCTTCCAGGAGTCTTCTGTAAAATCACCATACAACCTTCACTCCCTATCTTCCCTACAGATATCAAATTCCTTCTCAACTTTGGCACATGTCTGACATCTTTTAGTAGCCAAGTGTTCCCATTCTACATCTTGACCAAAACTTCCTTTTCCTACTATGTTGCAAGACTCATCATCACCAAGATAAACATGTCCAAAATCCCCTTGAACATAATCAGTAAAATAATGCCTATGTGGTGTAGCATGGAAATAAGCCCCTAAATCTAAAACCCAAGACTCATCAATATTATCTAAGGAGAGAATTAATATATTTTTGACAAACATTTCCTAATACCACACTTTCCTCCTTGGTATCTTCCTATTTTTTTAATCCCAAAGAGCACAACAATCCTTCCTCACATGCCTAGCCTTTCCAAAATGTGAGCATATCATCTTGTTATTGTATATTTATCTTGCATGGTTTACTTTTTCTCTAGTTGTATATCTCCCTCTACTATCCACCACCAATGCATTCCCTGAAGTAGAAGTCTCCCTAGAGATTTTTCATCTCATTTCCTTAGTAAGGATCACTCCTACAACATCCTAAAACTTCAATTTGACATTGTTAGAGATAGAGTTACTTACAACCATTACCAGTTATTCCAACTGTTTTGTAAGGATTATATAATAAGTAGAGCCCTTAATTCATCATCAAAGTCAATTGTCATAAATTTCAACATACTCACAATCATATTAAATTAATTTAAATGATATGCAAATGAACCATTTTCATACATATTCATATTGCATAAATTTTTCCTAAAAATATTTTATTAAAAGTAAAAGGTTTCTCATATAAATTCCTAATGCATTCATTAGACCTTCTATTGTATTCTCATGTTATATATTGAGTGTGCCTTAAGATGCAAGGAATAACTAGAAGGCCTCTAGTGCTTTCCTATCAAGAAAATCCCACTCCTCATCCAAAATACATGTTGGTTACTTTAATTTTCCTACCAATAGAACATGCAAATCCTTTTGAAGAGGTAATCTTCCATCTGCATTTTCCATGAACCATAGTTCTTCCTAATTAAAGTTTTAACCTTTGATCTACCATCATCTTCCATATATCTCACTCAAGCTAATAACCCTTCCTGTGATTCAACTCTTCAACAAAATGACCATAAGATCTGATATCAATTATTAGAGATTAATATATGTGTACACACACACACACACACACACACACACACACACACACACACACACACACACACACACACACACACACACACACACACATACATACAGAGCAATTCAAAACAATCACAATAAGAAGAGCCATGAAAAAAATATAAAAAAAATACATAATAATAAGACAAGATTTAATGTGGTTCACCTAATGTGGGATAAATCCACCAAGAAACACTTGCTTATATTTTATTACAAGATAAAAAAGTGTAAGCCACGCTCATATCATTCTTCTCGCAAAACACAAATATTGTTTAGATTCGTGCTCAAAAAATATCTCAAATTTTCACTTGAATTCACACACCCATATACATATCACTCCCTACTATATGCCCAACAATATATAAGTACAACAGTAGGTAGAAATTTTACAATATCATGGGTACCAATACCATGGGCCGAAAACCCAACCTAGAACCCTATGGGTTAAATACCACCGATATATATAATACATGAAAAGACCACATTTTCAGGTTACTCCCAAAAAAAATTCCTCGGGGATACTACCCTAAACCCTCGATCGTGGCCTAACCCATCCCTGAACCCCGGTGAGGATAAATGAAGAGTGTATAATAGTTTTAGTGTACAATTAACATAGATATAACATGAAAATGGGCTCCAATCTAACAAAAAGGATTCATGTTGGACCTTGGGAAGATGATTTGGAAATGTGGGATTCACCCATGAAGAGTTCATTTGATGTAACTTATTCTTCCCGATTCACATTACTCATCATATTGGGATTTCTTGGTTGTAAACCAATATTTACATGACCTTCGTCACCAAAAAGTAGAGAATATACATTCATGCTAAATGGGAAGTATAAAATATAAAATTATGGCTCCATAAAATCATCATGATGCTTTCCAAATAGCTCCTCACACTGATAATCCTCCATAAACATGGATAACTCAACATCTTCCTTTGAAGCTATGAAAAACTTTCCATATCTTCAATCTTGAAATAGTATGTCCATCCTTGAGTCATCTAGTTTTGAACCGTGTATTTCATTTTTCTTATAATAAGGAGCTTATTAATTTTACTATTGATTGGAATGGTGTAATGGAACCAATCCATGATCTCGTATATCTTAACCAACATCCCGAAAGAAAATATAGCGCAAAATCATACCATACAAACTTGGTATGTCTACCACAAGTATTTTCATTGTGATCTTCTTGTCAGGAAAATATGAAAATGATACTTGAACTTATTTCATCCGGTGAACAAAAGGTACTTCTTTGGTCTCCATGGCCTAACAATGGCTAGTAGTAGGGATGAGAGTAATACCAGGGCTTTAGAAACTTTTGTAGACATGACATTATCGAGGCAATAGAGTCAATAATATAGTTATTCAATTTATATCCATTGACTATCAAAACAAGATAGAAAGGATCTACCTTCCAAAAGGACAAGGATTTGGAAGTAAGAAGGTTATGAAGAGTAGTATGAGGAGCAAGAGGTATTTATTTGGTAGTGGAATTTTTGGAACATGAATTTGAACTATTTCCTTTGATATACTAGAAACGTTTTTCAAATTACTTGAGATCAATTTTCAATTGCCCGAACTCGAAATTTTTATTTTGGATTTCTTGACATGGTCAATGATGTCAAAAGGTGAATAAGTTATAGGAACATCAGGAATTATGGAATCCTTAACAAGAGTAGGATTTACATTATTAAGAGCAATAGAAGTAAAAAAGAGTTTTCAAGATGAAATGAAATAGACTTACTCAACAAAGAAAATGGATCATTGACTGAGGTAGTCTTAGGATTATTCTTGGATGACCCTATGGAAGTGGAAAAAAATTATCCTCCTTTTTAATTTTTTTTAAGTCTCCATTTTAGGATTCAAAATATTTTCTTAGGCAATGAAAAAAGGCTTATTCGTCCATTTATGAGTGGGTGAACACTACACGAGAGTAATTATCCATGGATTGTTCAAAATCTTCATCTGATGGGTATTCAAAATACCCAATCCTGATACATCCATCTTATTCTTCCTCTTCAATTTTTGATTTAACAATTTATTCTTCTTCATCTTCATAGGTTCCACATATTACATTAACTAGTGGAGCTTCTAAGGAAAGACTTCGGGGTGCTCATATAATCTAATTCCTATTCTGGTTTTTGTGTAAGACATGTTGAAAATTTTCCTTTTTCAATATACTTAATTAATTGACCAATATTTGGGAGCAATGGACTGGCCCTTTCCTCTTTGAAACTCTAGACCTTATTCCTTGCTTTGAATAGGTCTTTATTTTCCCGACATGATAAGGCCATCTTCCACTTCAATGGAAAGTTTTTGAGCATTGTCCAAAGTGTTCTTTGATCTTTCTTTAATATAAAACCAACTTTAGGAAACTGATAATTCATGAAGAACCTCTTCCAAGTATCCACAATAGGATGAGCTCCAATACGATTTTTTTACTAACTTGTTACATAATTACACAAATTCTCTCATGGATATTGTGGCTCTTTCTTCATATGAGATAATTAAGAATGGATGGCAGGGGAATCTTCTACAATCTTTAATCTTGTTTCAAACCTAATTTTCATGTCATCTTAGTCATTGATTGAATGAGGTTTCATGTGGTAAAACCATTCTAATGGAGAGTCTTGCAATTAATCCATGAATAACTGCAAGAAAAAATCTTCATGTTCCACTCCAAGAACACCAAACCCTATTATAAAAGTTGTTATATGATCATTTGGATGTTGTTTTTTCATTTCCATATAATTAGGGAAAGTTATTTCTTGATGATTTTGGTAATTCATGCAATGGCGGAGCCAATACTAATGGAACACTATTTTGACCACAAGGTACACATGTAACCATTTCTTCTTCTTCTTTCTCTAGTGAGATGATATCTAATGGTTTTATAATTGATTCTCTAATGGGATCTTCAAGTGGATTTTTAGGAACTTTTCTTGGGATTTATATGGGAGAAAGGATGAAATATTCTTCTTGTTGTCATTAAAACATAAGATTATGAAAGAGTACAATTCCACCTACTTTATTTTATTTACTGAATATTCTTTTTGTAGGTTTTTATTAGAGCATTAGAAAGGAATGAAACTAGAAAAATGTAGATTTTTCAATAGGTTTACAACAAGGATTTTGAACATTTAGATGTATTTTTTGGTTTTTTTAGTTTTTTTTTTTTTAATGTATTTTTAGACTATGTATATTTTTGTACTTTTAGAGATCCATGAATGGTGTAAAAGGACAAATATTTTCTACAGAGTGGCCAAAAATTGTTGGTGAAATAATTTTTGTGAGGTAGATTATTATTTTTCTCCAATGGTCACACGGTTAAGCCCTTTCTTCTTGGGTATGGGAGGATCCCATTTATTAAGTGCAAACTAAATAAAACTATGGGGTGGAAATTAAGTTGGGATCAGAAAAGAATACTCTAGTAATCCAAAGGAAAATTCTTGAACAATGTACAAGGGGGAAATTACATTAAAGAGAGGTAAATAGGAGATGTGGAAATAGAGAGAAGGGGTTAATGTTGTGAATAGACTTACATATTTCACATAAATTATCCAAAGTAGGTCCATATTCAATAGGAAGAAATCAACTAAGTAAGAATAAAAATAATAATAAATTGGAGACAAAAAGTTCTATGAATTCATGTATTAAAGGAACAAATTTATTTCTTGCTTATACAAGATCACAATTGCTTGCAAATTTGGAAAGTGGAGAGTATGGAAGAACATAAGAAAGGAAAGGAAATAAAAGAATGTACCTTATTAGATGTAGTAGAAGTGAAATCCAATAGCTAATGATAATAAACAAGTGCTAACCCTTTGGAATGGTTAATCCATCCCAATTTATAACTTATAAGATCCCTCTTTCTCTCCCCTATCAGACTTTTCATCTCATAACTATGTGACTTTTCAAATTCCCAAGGAGTGAAACTAAGTACTTTTATTAGTTTTGAAAAGAGAATTTTGCAATGCATATTTAAGTCATTTAAGTGAATAAGCTAAAATAGTGAAAAATTAAATTACCAATGAATAAATATAATGTTAGAGAGGGGGAGGGGGAGAGAAAAAGAGAAAGAAGTGAAATCTAGAGACACGAAAGATCCTTGTTGATGAAGTGCCTAATTCCGATGGATTTTGAGTGAATGTTCCTTGAATGAAGTTTCTTTCTTTTTACCTCCTATGAGATGCGCACACATTTTGAGGAATTGGATGAGTGTTAAGAAACACTACTATGATACTTGCAGTGATATGAAAATATGATGATCCTTTTAACACAATGTTGAGTTAGAAATAGAGATCATCATATTGATCTTCTTGGATTAAAAATTCACCTCCATGACATGATTGTTTTCTTTTTAATGGAATCATCCCTAGGATAATTAAAAACCTTATTTCTCATCTATTACTCATTGGAAAATGTCTTCTTATCTAAGAAAATTAATTGATCCTTCATTCAATAGAAATTGCATAGTGTGAAATCATGAACATGTCATGTCACTAAGATGTTCTACACTATTTTATTGAACTTATCGAGTTGCTCTTTATTTAGTACAAGAGGATCAAAATCATTGTTTCTTAACTAATATCCAAATACTTACTATTTTTAGTAATCCTTATTTTGAGAAGTCCATTTTTGTTTCCAGCTGTTTAATTCTGGCAATTTTGAATTTTCTTGATGTGCAAGGGGCAATAACAACTCAAAGAATTTTTTTTTACAAAACTTACTATTTATAGATAGCGAGGCTTAGGAAGGATTAATATGTTTAAAATTGAATCTTCTTAGTGCCGTAATGTAATTAAAGTGGTGTCAAAAGTTTTGTTACTTCAAAAAGAGGTTTTGTTCAATTTTAAGAGGATTTCAATTTCTAGAACTCTCTAGACCTAAAAATGATTTTTCTAGTTTAGGATAGTTTTTAAGACATTAAATATAATATATAACACCATTATATGCAAGGTTAAGATCATTTTAAAGGCGTTTTTGAGAGGAAGTTGTTAATATCTCATGGGGTTCGGATAAGGGGTTTGGGAGGTATGAACAACTTTCCATTTTTATAATATGAGGCCTCTAACATATTTTAAGTAGAATTTTTAGAAATGAGAGTGATATTTTGGAGGAAAATTGAGTGTTTAAAACATAAAAATGGCCAAGTGTTTGAATATGAAGCTTTTAGTTCTCACTTGCACACTTTAACTCAAGCTTCACTCAAGCAGGTTAACCAGAGTTGAATGGGGGTTGATGTGGAGTTACACCTTGAAAAATACTTGAAAAATGGAAAAATGGGTAAAAAGATCACACAAGGGACATACAAGTGCACTGTACACAAGATTTGGACAATTTTCATCTTTTGGTTTCGTGTGAGTGATATGTAGGGGGCTATAAATTAGCACATAGTGCTCAACCGAGGTTTACCATAAGTCTAGGAGATAGCTGAGAGAAGTGGGGTCAAATATTTGTGTCTCCTTATTCACTTTCACATTGGAAAAAATATAAGGGGACACAACATGCTCACAAGTGCACAAAAGGGGTCTTCATCATGAGAAAGTGGTTTATTTTTGCATTGTGGTCACCTAACCACTCAAGTCACAAGTTTTAAGTGAGGAAAAATCTTGAAATAATGGGAGGTCACACTTTTGTGTCTTTTTGTGCCCTTATAATTTTAGGGACAATCCAAAGGGACAAAAATGGTGAATAAATAAACCAAGCCATTTTAAAATGATGATGTGATCCACCAAGTGTAAATTAAGACACTAAGAGTGAGTTTTTGGCCCTGTGAGCATGGAATGGTGTTTTAGGGTAAAAATTATATGAATTTGACTCCAAATCACATTTTGAGATCATTAAAGATATTATAAGGAGACAATTATTCATTCAAATTGAATTTTGTGACCATTTACCTTTTTAGCATTAAGGAGTAGTAGCAGTGACTTTAGCTATTAAATAATTTTTTTAAGAATTAGTCAACAATATATGTTTCCATCATGTGGAGGATTTTAATAAATTTATATTTAATATTTTATGATCTTCCAACTCCACCTAGAGCTCACAATCTTCTAGACAAGTTATATTTCACCATTAGTGCCTTCATTTCATCGTGTCCAAAATGACTTCTTTCTTGATTCTTCGAACATCAATTTCTTTTTAAAAATTGTACAAGTGCTACCTTGAAAACTTCATTTATCTCTTATACAAATCCCATATGGATTGAGTTTTCTCTATTAGGTTCTGAGGGTGTTCACCAATTGCAAAATGGCTAAAAGTGCCCCTTTCTAAGCCTTCAAGATAGTTTGTTTCTCATCGAATATCAATGATCTCTTCAATCACCTTAGGAATAAATCCATACACATTAAATACATTTGAAAATATTGTTATAATATTCCTCTAAGCTATAATGAGGATGAAATTCTAGACAAAATGGATAGAGGAAGGGTTTAAAGTGACTGGGAGAAGAAATTTTGAAGTGGGGGCTTAATTTTTATTACCAAAAATTCAATTTTGCATCACAACAAAGAGTTAGTTATTATCATATTATAGTTTAAAGTTAAATTGTTGTATGGAACAAACATATATCAAATATAAATTTAATATTGTTAGAGGATATTTTATATCTCAATGAATGAATAAAATTATCTAGTTATTATTATGTTACCATTTGTGTAAAATTTGAACCAAATTTTCATTTGTATCAAAGTAGTGTGATTCCTTATGAATAATGAAGGATATTTGAGAATTTGGGAATTACACAATACTATAGTTGGTAGTTTAATGAAGATTAAAGTATCAATATTCTTTCCCTCATAGTGACTCTTTGTTTTCAAAACTTTTTCATATTGATTACCATGCACATCTTTATCATCTTGTTTTTCATTTGGTATCACAATAGGGCGATTCCTTGTGAATAATTAAAGATCCTTGATAATTTGTGAATTACAAAATAGTATAGTAGGTAGTTTCATGAAGATTAAAGTATCAATCTCCTTTCACTCACCGTGCTTCTTTATTGTTAGAACTTTGTTATCTTGATTATCCTGCGCATTTCTTTTTTATTCATGCTCTTGTTAGTAAGTAAATGTAGAAATGTATAATGTATTAATACACCGATAGAGCTCATGGGAATCCACAAAGTAGATTCTATGTTAGAAGCTTATAAATCATATCACTTATCTTTTTGTGAGAGATAATGCCTTAACCAAAATGTTGGCACCTCGTGATAGAATCCAAGTGTGAACCATCTTGTAGATGTGCAATCAAAAGCATGCATAGAACCTCCTTCTTGTCGAAATAAATTTCTGTAATCTTTAGCCATTTTTATAGGTATTTTGAACTTTCTCTCATCACACCCAACCATTTTCCCGACATGAATTTAATTACTCTTTTAGTCGTTGTCTATTTTTGTTATTTTCCCACCAAATTTTACACTCCTCATATCTCTTTAAAGATTCTATTTTATTCTAAGTGTTTAGGAAGATTTTTAGTCAAATAATAAACTACGGTTGATTGATTCTTTAGGTCTAAAGATGGGGTATTTATTTTAGTCAACTATACTATCCTTTCAAGATAGTTTGTCCCTTCATGGACATGATGGCCACAAAGTTAAGATATAGATTATATTTCGTCGTATGGCTTCATTCTATGTAGTCAAAAATTATACCAAAAAAGGGCCAACATGTGTCTTTGTTTTAATGGAGCCGTAGTTAAGTTATGTACATCTTGGAGTTATGATGCAAAGATGCACCTAATCATTTTCAAACATGAAGCCCGATAGGATGACAAATGTGAAGGATGTGGAACTTTACCATTTAATAGGAATTCACATTTTGATAGGGTCTATGGATAACTAATGATAGCTTTTCATAAGTTAGATTAGTTTACTTTTCCCGCTTACATCTAAAAATAGGTAAAACTTCATGAATCTCACATTGTATCGAGGTTTAGGGTCAACAGCTTATCATATTTTTAGAGATATTTTAACATCGTCAAAAATACCAAAAGTGTCATTACAAATTTAAATGGTCATAAAAACTATATATATATATATATATATATGGTCATAGTTTTTAATTATCTTGATAATTCAATAATACCATTGTATGTTAAGATTCATTTTTATGTTGAGTCAAAGTAAAACATGAAGTCATATTGAAAAATTAATTGTTAATTAATTTTCATTATCGTAAAAATAATCATTAATTATTGTTTATGAAACCATTACCAAATTAGAGTAGAAATGATGAGTCCAAAGCTATCCCGCTCTACGTGGAGCCCTAACCCTAGCATCGGTGGAGGCAATAAAATCAATGCCAATATTCCCCTAGCAAAAGGAAATAATTTTTCTATGTCTACGAACAATTCACCAACAATGGTGGTATTGGAGGGTGGAAAAATTTGATGATCTCTTTGCAGGTCCCATTTCTAGGCTATAAAATGTGGGTTTGGTGGGGGATCCATTAGGGAGATACCAAAAATAGACGTGGAGATAGATTAGAACCAGAGAAATAGGGTATATGCAACAACAAAAATTTAAAAGCAGTTGCAAGTCCTTTACACCATTATTTCAGGGCCTATTAAAGGAACAATACGGGAGGAAGCCTCTTAAACCTTCATCAAACACCCCTGTCCTCAAGCTCGAAGAGGATATTATTCTCTAATTTTTTGGGGTGGGAGAAGGAATATGGAAATCTTGGCCTCATTTTCTGATTTAACCATTTATGAAAAAATATTTATCAAATGAATGAATGGGTCTCAGTAATAATTTGAGTTCTATAATTAGGGGTAAGAATGAAATTTATCCCTATTTGAAATCATTTTATATTAATGTTTTTAAATAAAATATATTGGGCATGGGGATATTATGGACTTAGGAATAAACACTAGTAACCATTGTTCGATCCTTTAAAAGATACTTTCAATTGATGCCTTTTCGTGTGTGGCTTCCGTGTCTTCCTCGCAACTATGGACCGAATCCTTTCTCAAACCCATCGGTACCACTTAGGAGTTTATGTAAAATGAAATGATGCAACTTCTTAGATGGTGTATCCTCTTATGCTTTAATTTTGGTGGATATGGATGTTCCCCTTCATCTCCATGACAAGATGGAACTGCAAATAGGAAATAGGTCTCGAACTCAAAGATTGGATTCCTAAACATCATCTTTTCACTACCATAGATTTTTCTAGATAGGGCATTTGATAAAAGAGTTTGGGAAACCCAAACATAAAAAATAGAGATAACTCATCTTGGTGGAAGGATTATCTTCCTTATCACTATATCATCAAAGTTATTTCAGATACGAGGATGATTCATCTTTTGAAAGGAGCATCTTTAGGGTTGAGTCTAGTCCTTTGATTGAGTATTCTTCTCAGGTGCCTAAACATGGTTCGTTGAAGGAAATTTTCTAGGTTTCAAAGGGGTTGGGTAAGGAGAGAAATATTTCTTCTCCTACCAAGTTATTGTTTTAGCATATTTCTTCTCTTGATGTTCTCTCCCGTGTGGACCTGATGATGATGATTCTAATAATGGGAAATGTGCTATGGTCCAAAATAAGAAAAGAACATCTTCAAAGAATATTTCAGCCCCAACAAATATGATTCTGAGATCTCATTCCTCTTCTTTGGAATCATTTTTTTCATGTCCTAAGGGTTTTTCCCCTTTTCTCGTCTTGCTTTTGAGTCAAGTATGTTTGGCTATTTGTTTTTTTTTCTTCAGTTCATTGTGAGGTTGATTGTGTTATCTTTTTGTAATGGTCCGTGGATCATTTCCAAAAATTACCAATGAAAACCAAATTATCATTAATGTCATAACAATTGTGTCATCAATTAGGGTCCATCACATTTTAAAATTTTCAAAAGTTAATTTTTGTTTCATCTTTTTATCAAAATGTCAAAAATATTTAAAAAGTCATTTGTAACGGATTCATTTTTGGTAGAAACATACATCCAATGTATGAATTACCAAGAAAAAAATATAAATTATTTTGAAAGTGGATGTGAGGATAATTATGAACTTGAGAAATATTGACAAAAAAATGTAAATTATTGACAACACAACCGTACATAAGTCACCTAACTATTTTCAAATTACGGAGAAGTTGTAAAAACCCAATGTGGAAACTATTGAGCCAAAAAGTCATAATTCCTAATTAAGCAAGTGAGGATGGAGGTTTGAGGCACAAGAGGTTAGAGGTTGATCGGTGAAATCTTATTAGTTACCAATGATGGGGCCACATGAATATGTGGTGGAATTTTATGTATTATTGTGTGTTTTCTATTGTAGTGTGTTTCATTTTTGTGTGCTAGAAAATAGGACTAAATATAGTGTTCGTGTTCATAGGTTTTACTAAGTGAAAAAAATCCTATGTTATCCTCTAATGTAAAAATGTTGTAGAGAATAAAATCGTCAATGTAAAAAATTTCATGGATCTTGAAAATGTTTGTCGTAGATTAATAAAACCACCATGAGGTGGAAATTTGATGGGACTTCTTCACATCAAGTTTTTTCGTACACCTAATTAAAACTATAGAAGGTTGAACATTGCTCCTTTCATTATTATCAAGTTCATGATCCGCAAATACATACATGCAACATAGAGGTGAGCATATTGCAGCTGAAAATGTGAATGTTTTTCTACCATGTTCACACTAAGGGGGGGAATGTTAACGAAATTTAGTATTCACATGGTTTTATATTGCCATACGAAAATAATACTTATATTATTGTTTTTATCTAAGATAATTATTATAATATAATAGTTTAGAGTTATATTGTTGTATCTAACAGACTATATCACTTACATATTTAATATTGTTCATGGGATATTGTTAGGGATACATGGGGATATTGTTGGAGATATGAGATCCATAAATATAGGAATATATTTCCTATATAATTATATATCTGAATGAATAAAATCATTTGGTTTTTATTGTGTTAATTTTTTTCTTAACTATAAATTAGATTTCCATTTTTTATTAGAGAATGGTAATTCAAGATGATTTTAACATAGGTCTCTCCAAAACTATTAAAATCATCTTGAATATAGAGAGTATCATGAGTGACTAACATTTATATATTGATTAGTAAATTTTATTTCCCAAGGAAAAAAAGATCCAATATCAAATATGAACCATCTTAATCAATTGTATTTTCTATTTTTCCAAGTTTCAATTCCAAATTAGCCCTCAATCTTAAAAAAAAGGAGTGCACTAAATATAACTGATTGCATGCCAAATTCCAAGTGGAAAATAGAAACAGATGCACCCATTTTTTCTAAAGTAAGTGAAACTAAATATCATGGAAAAGGAGAGACTTAAATACTTCGCTCACCTTAAAACTATGCCAAAATGAGACAATATGATTATGAAACCATATGAGTATGTTGCAATAATGATGATAAATTTGAAAATGTAGGATAAGGTCGGGACCATCCATACGATCATGACCAGATTGTATAATCTTAACCATGCATTTTTTCTACCAATTTTCTATACTTGAATCCCGTTAAGAGTAATGTTTTTTCATGTCTTCGCATATGTATATTCCCTAAATCTACATGTAATTTCTGAAAATGTAGAATAAAACCCCTGATGTGTTCCCCACTTTTGAGGCATTTGCAATGAATAATTTGAGTCCATGACTCAAAAGGAAAGATGTAAACCCATGTTTGATAGGATGGTAAACTATAAATAACATCTACAAAGCTAATGTGGTGTACACCAATAAGAAACTCAGTACTTGTAAAAGGGGATGCACATGCTAGAAACCATGGTGCAAATAATAATGACAAGAACAAGAAGCATCATGAAAAGAATAATAATAATGAAATAAAACAATAATAACAATAATAGAAAATGATGTGTTAGTAGAAAGAAAGTGTATAACATGTAGAAATAAGTTTTAAAAATTCAATAAATGTCACACAAAAGGAAAAAATACCTTTAAGCATGGGCCAACCCAAAGGTGTCACAAGATAATCAAGGCCTTTAGCCTATTAAAAATATATACTTGTCAAAGCACTATGCATAATGCCAAAAACATAGGACACCCACAATGTCACAAGACAATCAAGGTGTAGAAACAAAATCACACACTTTGGGTAATTATCTAGTCCTAATCACATACTACTATTCATGTGATTCCTAAGTAAGAAAACTAATAATTAACCCATGTCTTTGGCTACCTTTCTTTGGCTTTTGTTTCTACTTTCATTCTTACACTCTTACTTTCCCAATCAACCTTTTTACTCTTCGGCATTTTTCATCCTGATACTAAAGCACCTAACTAGAGTTAAGAGTCCTTATCTCCTTTGGGTGCTCCTATCCCCTATGTACTTTACTATGAATTTTTGGGTCCTTTCTATCTATTTGAGCATATTATCTTTTTCTTAGTCGGCCTTTTCAGGTTTGATTACGAAATAAAAGAAAAGGAATCATATAAATATAATTCTATGTGATCATAATAAAGGACCAAGCACTAAGCAATATCTATCACAACCTAAGGTTACATCCATCAAGGCATTTAAGAGCTCCATTACATCCATCTAACTCCATCACAAGGGAAAAAGGGTTGGTTTTATGCATCAAACATCATAAGAGGGAAGTTCATTTTATTCCATACAAACATTTAATACATTCTACATCTAGATACTTACTTCTCGATATCAACGTGCGACCGGCACAAGAGCGGGGTAGGGAACAATTCCACAACAACACACACAACACACACACACACACACACACACACACACACACACACACACACACACACACACACACACACACACACACAATACATTGGGTCCGAGAGATGTAGTGTCTGAATGTTTAGTTGTAAGTCCATCATTGTGGTAGTTGAGGACAATCTAACCCCTCATTTTGCATATTTATTTTTTAGGATTTGATGTCTATTTGAGGGTTTTGAAGGTCTACATTTCATTACATGTTTCCAAAGTGACTCAATGATCATTTTTGAATCCATAGAGAAAAACAAGAACATTAAAAACATATAAAGACCCTAAGAATTTGGGTTTATGAGCATTTTCGCAGACTCAGGACCTAGAGATAGGCCTAAGGGACCCTTGTCCCTCTCCAGTGCTCCTAGTCTAGCCTCCTTCTCTAGATCTGTAATTTTTCTGAGCTCTAGTGTGATAGTCGGTGCTTCAAATTTTTATTTTTTCATGCTCTTGCTCTTTCCAAAACTTGTGAATCAGCTAAGGCATCTTACCCTTTCTTTGCACATTTGGATTTTATTATTTATTACTTAGTTTACTTTATAGTGTAATTGTTATAATTTGATATTCATTTATTTACTACAATATTTCATTAAAATTAGGCTACAAATTACATTTTACCCTAATCATTTTAGTGAAACCGACCACTTTCACGCTTAGGATCCTCATTTTCTATCATGGGTCATAAACTTCCTCACATTTCTTTGTGTAATTTACTCAAGATGAATCCCAATTACCAAGATGTTCTCGCAAAAATCCTTAGACACCATAAGTAATTCCTATTTTAGATCATCTATCTAATACCCTAGCCTTCATGATCCTTCATCTAATTATCCCATGTTGAGTCAATTCAATCTTTTCATTCCTTATTTCAAGACAAATTTTTGGCTATAAAATCCACAATTACATCTCTAAAATCTTAAATCCATCCACTTAGGGATGCTTCTCGGCTCATATATGTTCTCCTTATATCTCATCTTCATTCTAGGTCTTCTATATGTGCTCATATTAGTGAGCCTCATGTCTTTCTATTACCAAAGTCTCTAATGTTTAATTACAATGATAAGAAAATGATATTCTTATTGAGATCCTTAGGCATAAATTGATCACTTTACCATATATTCATGGCTATCATCTATATCATCTTGCAAAATATTAATGTCATCCATATTATAATTATCTTAGAATTAATGGACATAATGAAAATGACTACTATGTTTTACGACAAAGAATAAAGCATCTTGAGCATCATGTCTTTATCTCATTCTCTCGCAAAACATTATGTGGAATGCCCATATACAATTGTTACATCCAAATGGGTTCCTTAAGTTGATTCCTATATATCTAAGGAACACTATGCCATCACCTCTCATGTTCCTTCTACGTAAAATCAAACATCACCTCAACAAACTCCATTAAGAATCAATCTAACACCCCCCTAATAAGTCATTTGTGGCATTACCAAGTCTAAATATGCAACCATCTCATAAAATAAGTCCATCTTCTCCTATAAAGTCATCTCGTAACATCATCAATCCCACCTAAGTTAACACCATTAAATATTCCTCCACATCCTGCTCCTCTTCCATTTCAAATTCATTTCATGAAAGAAAATATTGTTACTAATAACCAAGACACATTTCTGCCACCACCGCATGGTCCTACTATTTCTTTTACCACACATGCTACCACTTCCTCATGCAAATTTGGTATTTGGTAGGTGACTCTTACCCCATTATGACAAACTCATGTTCTTATGGTTCTTACATGATTGTTGAGGATCTCTTACAATAAGAACCCCATTTCATCTTCACATTACATGCTTCATCAATGTATCTATCTATTACATAATATCTCACACATACATATATCACCATATACAATTATTGAGGCATATTCTCTCATCACTTATTTCCAATTACATTCATCATCTAACACACTCATCACCACACATTTTCGAGGCATCGTACTTACTCCTCCTCTTCTTATAACACCATCAATTATCTTTCACCTTAAATGCATCGCGTTTGGTATTTTACATTCATCATATACATCCCCATACATTTGCATCTTCATTACCCAATGACACACTCTTGGGCTACGATTCACACTTGACCATTGAGGGCATAATATACACATGAACCTCCGACACTACACACTATAGAAACTACGGATTCTATAACATTTGACCATATCACACATCTTACACTTGACATATTTCAAAAACATATCCCTAGCATTGCTTATTCACTCTACACATTCTACATCTCACACAACAAACATTATACAAACACGAAATCTTCCTTCTCGTAGATTCTATTTCAAACCAGCTTACATTGCTCACTATACACATGCATGCTATATCTCTCCTACATCTACTTCTACACATTTTTTCATTACACTATGATGCACTCTAGTCTCGTGGTCCATACTCACCTACTAAGGGCATACTTCTCAAATTTACCTCATCACACTCAAACATTTAATCACTCACCCAACCAATCATTCACACACTTACACTCTAAACTTTTCACTTTGACAATCACATCTTGTTTTGTACACACAATTACCATTTCCCGATGACGCACTCTCGTTTATGGTTGATTTTTGACTGTTGAGGGGGTATAAATAAATAAAATTCACCACATACATTTCCATCCAAATCAAGGGGGCACAATGCTCCTATCATTCACTCTACATTCCATTCCACCTTATCTAAAGCATACTACATATATTTGTTTCATTTAATATTGCTTACATTTACTTGTTACATATTCGTATTATTACGGATAAGTGATAGAAATATTATATGTCATGATATTTACCATACACACATGTGCTTTCACTTGTTTTCTAGTTATGACTGCAGACCCTATAGATCTATTACACGTAGCATGGATGTTTAGCACAATACCTATTACCAAGTCTATATAGCGTCTCCTACAGGCATCTACTTTCACACACTACAAAGTCTGCTATTATTTCATTTTGTTTCATAGCACACTACTTTATCAAATTATACACACTATGAAATAATTTTTTAATCTCTCTAACATTCTAATGGGTGCTTCATGTGCAACATTTTTTTATGCAAGGATACTTTCTTCCACAATTGTTTATTACATTGTCTACCATTGTATGCTATTGTTTTTGGGATTTTCCATTTCTCTTGTGTGCACACTTTTCTATTTGTGGCCACTACATAATTTATTTTCTTGTGATATTGTGAGTGATGTCCCATGTTTTCAACCCACTTTCCATGGTCCACATTTTCTTCTTCTTGCATCTTAGCTTATAATTTTTTTGTTTAGGTAACATTTCATATTTTACATGAGTGTTTTTATTTTCTTTTCCTAACACTTGTTCTCCCTAGCCACTTGTTTGAGTGTGCCTTGGTTTCTATAGAGAAAATTCCCTTCCCCTTGTACAGTAAAATTTAGTAGAGTAGTTAGTCCTCTTTTGGGCTGCATACTCCTTCTGCAACGTTGCATGTACCCAAAACAATGGGGGGTATCATTTGGGTGAATTTCTCACCCCATAAGATGTTATACATATAACTGTATCAGTACAACACATGTTTTTATTTTAAGACAACCCAAAATCAGACTTGGATCCTTAGCACAATGTCCTTTTATAGATGTGTGAGATTAGGGGGAAATACATCAGTCTTTCCTAGATTCTTGAGACCAGAGGAAAGTTATACATCGCTTGGTAATTACGAATAGTCTATATAACTCCATACATAGTGGATTTTATAGGGTAGAAAGTCCTTAGAACATGCACACCATCCTCAGTGGTGTTTTACATAGCATAAAGTAGTTAAAGGTTAGCCGATGAAACTAGATAGTTCTCAGTACACTTCTTTCATAACACTAGCATGAGATCGATTGAAAAAATTTCACATCAACATCATCTGCAGGATCCTTTCTACACTGGTTTCCCATCACGACCATCTTCACATGTTAATTTTTCATTTCAAAATTTACATACTTTCCTTACACATATTTTTACATATTCTAATCGTATACATGCATATTTGACTACTTGTCAGCTTATTTTTTGCAGGTCCATCCATATGGGAAGTGATAGTAAAAAAACCAACATCACACACATCTAAATCAACAACATGTACATAATGACACCTACACACGTGTTTCTGCCGTAGGTTCATTTTAATCATCACTTTTTACACTTCCTCATCCTTAGCATCCATGCTTCACATTTTTATCATTCCATGCTTTGTCTATTCCTCGACACGCCTTTCATCATCAATATACATGGATTATCAAGTACACATCTCTATCTACTTTATGATACCAACCTTTCTGCTCAACAACATAAAGTGGGGACAAATGTAGACACACAATCACACACTTTGGGTAATTTTCTAGTCTTGATTACATAATTCTATTCATGTGATTCCTAATTAATAAAATTTCTAATTAATCCATGTATTTGGTCACCTTTCTTTTCTTTCTATTGCTACTTCAAGTTTTATACTCTTACTTCCTCATTCTTCCTTTTTACTCTTTCACATTTGTCATCCTAGACACTAGTGCTCAGCTAGGAAGCCAATGCCAGACATAGTTTCCTGTGGGTGCTCCTATTCCCTTTGTAATTTACTCTCACTTTTCGTGTCCTTTCTAGCCATTCAAACATCTTATATTTTCGGTAGTTTTCCTTTTCGAGGTTAATTACAAAATTCAAGAAAGTAAATCACATAAATATAAACCTATGTGATCATAATAAAGGACCAAGCACTAAGCACTATCTACCACCACCTAAGGTTGCATCCATCAAGGAATATAAGAGCTACATTTCATCAATCTATCTCCATCACAAGGGACACAAGGGCTGGTTTTATGCATCACACTTTATAGGAGGGAATTTTATTCTATTGCATACACACATTTAATACATTATACATCTAGTTACTTTCTCGCTATCCACATATGACTGATGAAGAGCGACCTAGGGCACAATTCCACACGCATACACATAAATACATTGGGTATGAGATGTAGTCCATTGCTTAGTTGTAATTCCATTATTTTGGAAGTGAGGACATTTCGACCCCTCATATTTCATCTTTCGCTTTTAGGATTTGATGTCTATTTGAGGGTTTTGCATATCTATATTTCCTTGTAGGTTTCTATAAAATCCATTGATAATTGCATAAATCCAGAGTGACAAAAAGTGAGCATCATCAAACATCTTGTGATGCTGATAATTTCGGTTTCTAATCATTTCCATAGACCCACTCACCCATAAATAGCCCTTGGGCACCCACGGGTGCCCCTATCCCTTTTAGTCTCACTAGTTCATCCTCCTTCTCTAGATCTATAATTTTCTAATCTTTAGTGCTACATTCAATGATTTTTATTTCTCTATTTTCTAGCTCTATGCACTTTCCAAAACTTGACTAATAAAATAAGGCATATTACCCTTCTTTGCACATTAGGGATTAATTAATTGTTACTTATTTTACTTGAGTTTAATTACTATACTTCGAGATTCATTTATTTATTGTAATATTGCATTTAGATTAGGTTGTATATTACATTTTAACTTAATAAAAAGGCCCGTAGGCCAATATCGATTAGAAAGAAAGAATATCCACACACAACCAATAAGCATGGATGAAAAAAATCATATAAGATGCAAAAAGAGAATATGATATATGATAAATGAAATAAATATATATATATTGTATATAAGATACATGTGTGATTCTATTAATAAAAGATAAATTATATATATATATAATCAAGTGTAACGAGGAAAGAAAGGAACTATAATAAATCTATGAAACCAAAGGAGTAAACAACATGTATAAAGTAAAGTGTAAAATATATGCTTAAAAAATCCTGATTTTTTATTTTTTTATAATATTTGAATATTTTTGTTTTTTAAGGTCTCCATGAGGGAATAGATGAAAAATTATTCTCAAAAGATAAGTAATGGTGATCCTTCAATTCCCCCATGGAGCGGAATAGATAGAATTGTTGCATCTAATAAACTAGAAAGAAGATTTCCCCCTAATGAGTGTGTGTGCAAAGTGAGATTGAGGTGTAAAAATGCTCCCTCAACTTGAACCTATAGTATGAGCACGTCATCGAGAAATTAGTATGATAAGTAACCTAAGGGAAACTTATGAAATGGTAAATAAAATTATAAAGATGATGAAGGGTAAATCCTTGAATATATTATAGAATGGGATGTACATGTACTTAAAACCATAGTGGTGATATGCACTAAAAGAGGCCTAGGTGGTAAACTAGAAATAATAGAACACTAAGTAGAATGCAATGTGGCATATGTGCGAGGTGGATTAGAAGATTGGAAACCCCTAGAAGATCAATCATACAAGGTAGTGTGAGCTATAGAACTAGAATATATACATAAGATAAGATGATGCTACAATATACAAGGGATAATATGAAAAAAATAAGGCCTAGGGGGAGACCTAGGGGATGTAGAATTATGTGATGTAACTATTGGAATAATTTTTGTTGATTTCAAAGGAATCTCGTGAGCTAGTATTAAAGCATATTGATGGAATAAGTCTATTTTCATTTTCATCAAAGGTAACTAATCCAAAGATTATTCATAATGCATCTTGTCTAGATCTTGTAGTTCATCTCTTCCAGATCTTAGTCACAACACTTATCATCTAGAGTTAGAAGTATAAGTGGTCTGGATCTTGGTAGTATGCTTGGTCTTTAGATTGTTCACTAGAGATCACTCTAAATGTCTGACGTATGAAGCTATAAGAATTATTGTTAGGAGCTGATTGTTGAATTAGTTCGAGTTAGTAAAAATAGTTCATACTTTCTTGTAGTAGTTTCAGAGATTCAACTATGAAGGTTTTGTAACATCATTGCATCTAGAGAGATAAGAAAACATTTTTTTATGATCTTGAAGGATATAAGACGACCTAGCCTATTTTGGGGACTCTCCTTTGCATTGGAATTGACATTTAAGCTACATGTTAACTATTATTTTGTGTGAAAGAATATTTATAGGTCAAAGAGAGGTATATAATAAGATTAAATTTTAAATGAAGAGTATGTTGTTTTCTTGGAGAAAATAACAAATTTATGTGAGGAGATAAAAATAAAAGATAGTTCTCTTAAGCTCAATGGAAATTTTTTAAGGAAAAATGTTATGGAGAGGATGGTGATTTAAAAATAAGGAAAAAACAATGGAAAATATCATAAGGTAAGAGTACGAGAAATGTGACAAGAGAATCTAATAAGTGAGTGAATGTGAATGTAAGTGAGTAGAGCAAGTGTGCTGAGGTGTGCAAGTACATAGAGGTTAGTAACTATGTACTAAGTTAAAAATAAGTGAAGTATGAGAAATGCAGTTGTATGAATCCAACAAGACAAGTGAATGAAGTTTGAACATGTGCAAAAAGAGCGAGTGGATAAGAGGGAAAGATATTGGAAAATAAAACCAAAGAAGATATTTATAGAGCTACAAAGTAATCAGATAAACATAGTATCCTTGATAAAATAATGATTTAATTTCCATCATCAAGTTTAAGAAACAACTACAAAATATGGAACTATGTATTTTGTAGGTTGGTGCCTCCTTCACAAAATTGGGGATTAGTGTCTCCAGGGGGTTGGGAATCATAAATTGGATGAGTTAGTTCTTGAAATTAGGGATTGGTGTCACCATTGATTTGGTGCTCATGAAGTAGCTAGGTTGGTGTTTAACATTGGGGATTGGTGTCTACAGCGAGTTAGTTCTTATGAAATAGATGATCTAGTGCTATACACTAAGGATAGGTGTCTCCAATAGGTTGGTTCTTATGGATTCATATTGAGATATTTTGGGGTTGGATTTGGACATTAGATCCAAGAAACCTTTTCTCTGTGGTTTTCTCCCCTGAAAGGATTTCCACATAAATCATGTGTTCCATAATTGATTGATATTTTATGATTATTATTGTTGTTGATTTTAAATTTTTAAAAAATTTGTATATTTATAATAATTATTAACCCCCTCAATATATATGTTTGTTCTCTTCAATTGGTATCGAAGAAGGTTCCTTCAGAAATATTTTAACAACTAGAAGGTAGATATAAAAAAACATGGAAGATCAAGAAGAATCATTGTTCATGGAAATAATATAGTGAGGGAATTTTTTTAGAAGTTAATGAAGTGGGTATTGAAGGATATATTAATTGTGCCATAGATGTGATCAATATTCTATAAGAAGAACATGAAACAAAAATAATAGTTTTAAAAAATTGAAGAAGAATATGGTGCCTCAAAATCAAAGTTATCACAAGATCTTGAAGAATATAATAACATCATCATTTTCCTAAAGATTCAACTTGAAGAGATGAAGAATATGGATGAGGATGTGAGAACCTAACTAAAACAAAAGGAAGAAAATTGTGAGAATCTTGAATATGAAATTGTTTCCTTAAAAAACAACTACTAAGATAAACATATGCCTTAATTTTGAGAAGATCTCTAAGTCCTAGATGATATTATCAAAAACCATATATATTAATTTATCAATATTGGTATTGGGTACAAAAATGATCAAGGGACCACAAATAATATCCCAACATACCACCAAAGAAATAAAATGAAAATAAGCCAAAAAGCTATGCACATACTCTTAAAGGTTCTATTAGAAATCAAAGGAACAAGAAGACATAGACTCGTGTTCATAAAAATATTGAAGATATCAACATTATTTTTTAAATTTTTTCTCATTTATGTCAAAGTGTGATGTTTTCATGGATGTATAAAGGTTTAAGAGAGACAAATATTGATTGGTAGTATAAAGTTCAGTTGATTGTCTTGTTGAGATTGCATAGTGTCTCATGGTATCTTGATTTAATGTGGTGGCTTATAGAGGTTATGTAGATGATTTTGTGATGATATCATGGAATGTGTTGAAGGTTATTTTTGGTTAGAAAAAGAGCTAAAGTGATGAGGTGTTAAATTTTGGTGAAGCAATCACGTTCAAGGTGCCTAATTAGGAGGCATAGTGAGCAAGATGAGGTATGACATGATGGAGTATAGGTATGTAGTAGATGAATATGCATATTGAGAACATGGGGACCATGTAGATGAAGTGTAGAGATACTCACAAGTGTCTTAGAGTGCTGGATTATGGTTTAGACATGGTTTCTAGGTCTATACTAGACCTATTCTCAAGCCCTCGGTGACAAAATGAGGTGATATGATATATTTTAGAGATAGGTATGAAAATATAAAGATTCTAAAATGTGTATAAGGGTGTTTATGAGGTAGGGTCCAAGTTTTAGAATCTCTATCTTATTATTTAGCAAGATATGTGATTTTTAGCTCTATCGATTTTTTGAAGAGAGATTTTGATCTCAATTATAATTTCTTATGCTCATTGGCATGTGTTAACTCTGCATGTTGGTCTAATATGGTCATGGTATTTGGGAAAGGGTCCTACAATGACATTTTAGCAATTATTTTTTGGATTGAGGTGCAAATCTGTATGAACAATCAAATGCGATGGAGAACATTTATCTCATTAATGCCTACAATGGACTATTTTTGATTGTATGATGATTTTACAGGTTTTATATTACTCTCTCGGGTTTCTCCATGTGTAATTTTGGTGTCATGGCTATATGTGGACCCCACTAAAAAATGTATGTTTATGAAGAAGTTAGGTTTTCTCCCAAGTTGCGTATTGGAATTTTTGAATAAATTTGTGTTGGAGGGACTATGTAAGTCATTCTACATTTAAATTATTTTTAAGATCATGATCCCTTAGGAGGTATGTTAAATTCCATTTTGCAAGACTAATTTTTGATGCAAAAAGGTATTTTTGGTGGTTCTGGTTGGAGAGGTGATTTGATGGACTATGTAAGTCATTCTACATTTAAATTATTTTTAAGATCATGATCCCTTAGGAGGTATGTTAAATTCCATTTTGCAAGACTAATTTTTGATGCAAAAAGGTATTTTTGGTGGTTACGGTTGGAGAGGTGATTTGATGGTGTTTAATTCCAACTGGTGGTGTCTTGAGCATTTGGTGATGACTGTGGGTTTATTATATTTCCATCCATGTGTCATTTCTGCATGGTTGAGTTGATTGGCTATGGGTTTTTCTTCATTCTTTGAGGACTGATTTTGTAGGTCAAAGACCTAGTAAGAATAAAAGCTCCAAAAGGTGGTGTCATTGCATGAGATGATGGTGCATGGGTAAAGAAGATATTTTGAGGTTTATTTAAGGATTAGAAAAAAATTAAGTGGTATTTATTTTTGGTGAGGGTGTTGGTTTCTAAAATATAATCATATTTGGCGAGTAGGCTATTTGAGTGTGTTAGATTTGTTTGATATTTCCAATCTATATGGTCTTTTATTGGATTTTTTAGGATTTTCATATGTTTTCATAATGTATTTTTCCATATGATGGCCGACTTAGATGTATTAGGTGCTAAATTCATGTATAAAAGTAAGTTATAAGGTCTGTTTGTGAGTTAGTGAAAGGATTAGAGAAAGTACGATCTAGAGGGATATTTGAAGAGTGTAAGAGATATTTGTGAACATAAAAAGAAAAATAAGATGATAGGATGTTCTCGATCATGATAATATATTAGAGAGATAGGTTAGATTATTTAATCATCTTAAAGAAATAAATTCTTTAGAAAGGAATGATATAAGGAGGTTTTAATGAATATGGAGAGAAAAAGAGATTAAAAAGGGTCATCATCAGTTGTTGGTACAAAATTTTGGAGGTGAAAAACATATCGGGTGGATTTAGTTGGTGTTGAGTCATCTATGGTGTAGGTTCCTCCTTGTAGGATTGGTGCTCCTTATGGAGTTGGTCCCTCACTAAACCTAGGGGTTGGTGCTCAAATAATTTGAGTCATTGCTTTTATAAACACTTGTGTCGGTGGGTTTTCTTCCCATTGAGGGTTTCCCAATTATATTTTTGTTATCTACACTTTTTTTCTTAAGAATGCATGTTTAAAGGTTAATTTGAATTGAATTTTTAATGTATATGAATATTGAATTAGTTGAAAGTTTAATTGCACATTGATTTAAACACCCCATTGTTTTTAATTCCAACACATTCCTCTAAAACATATCTCGACAAATGAATAATCCTTTCCCCTAAGGAAACATCACATAACTAGGATTCAAAATTATTTTTATTGTTATTAATTTTCATCAAATCAATATGGGTATAGAGAAATAAATTGTAGATCTCATACAAGAAGTTTTGGTAGGAAGAAGAATGCAAATGCAAGTTCTTATGTGTCCTCAAATAGAAACTACAACTCATTTTCTCATTTGACGGATATTAGTGTTGAATTTATAAATTCGACAACTATAGACATATTGAAAGTTTTTTTCAAAGTGTTTTTGGAATGTCATAGGATGAATGAGAATGAGGAAACCATTAACAGATCAAAGGATGAACCTACAAAAGTGTGGAAGAATAAGCAAGAGAAATAAAAATAAAGAAAAATATTTTCTTGTTCAGACATCATTTCATGTAAAAATGAAGGAAATCAGTGGTATATTGATAGTGGTTCCTCAAGCCACATAAATGGATATAACATTAATTTTCTTACCTTGAAAAACATTAATGGAGGTAGTTTGAAGATTGGAGATAATTATACATCAAGGATATCAGGTAAAGGAACTTTTAGCCTTGAATAATGGTAAATCAAAAATTGAAAAAGTATTTTATGTTGAAGGATGGAAGAAAAATATTTTGAGTGTGATCCAAATGAGTGATAAAGGGTATACTATCATATTTATGGCTGAAGGATGTGATATTAGAAAGGAAAAAACATGAAAGGTAGTCTAATCCCATGCGTGTCCACCTATCACCTAGTGATCGCTGGGTGCTCACCCAAGGCACGTGTGAGTGCCGAACCCCTCCTTTATGTGAGTTTTGTGAGAATGAATTGATTATTGATAGAAACTTAGATGCAAGAAGGAAAAGAACCATGCATTCATTCTGAGAGTTTAGGATGAGTTACTATATCAATGCACCCATTCGATACCCATAGAAACATTATATGAATAATGATCGATCCATATTATAAAGGAAATGCACTAGGTTTCATACCAATGAATAATATATATACTTAGAACAGAATATTATATTCATATTATCCAAATTCAATAACCATATTACATTCACCAAGCCATGATAGACCAATGTAATAATGCAAGATTAGACTTACGCATCGAAGCCCTAACTATGCTTCCCATATTACAAAAATATTTTCACAAATACATCCCTCTAGACAAGACATTACCCATAAAGTCCTCTAAATGAGAACCTCAACTCTCTGGAACCTTCTTATCATTCCTACAAAGCTTCTCCTTTCCATTCCCTCTAATTACATTCTCTTCCTTGATAATGTCTCTCTTCTTTTACCTGAGAATATCTATATATAGTTGTATTGCCCACCGCCATACCTTTATGAAGTAACAGATCGGTCACCAAGTGTCAAGGTGGTCCTCTAATGGAGCATGTTTCTTCTCATCCAAGATCTCCACTCTCTGCAATGATGTCTTTCTAGATCCTTCCATCACATGGAATATTCCTTTCTTGACCACCAAGTTGCAGATGGCACCTTATCCACTTTGCATGCTTAGTCGGGTCACACTTTTCTTGTGTGCTCCCTGGAATGCTAAATATGGCTAAGTCCTGAAACCCTTTTCTTTTTTTGGGAGCACGCCATGAGTTTTACTAATCTCTTCTAAAACCCCTTTCATGTTCTCCTTCACCCCAAAAACTTTCTTCATATATCCCAAGCACCCACGCACCCTTTGGCACTTATCCAATATTGTGAGGCACAAAATCACCCCACACTAAGCTTGTTCTCCATCCTCAGGAACACAATCCTTCAATGAATAAAGAATGGCAGAATTTGAATAGTTGAAATAAATAATGAATGAATGAAGAATGAGGAATGAAATAATTAGTTTATTTTGGGAGTGGGAAATCCTTTCCAATATCTTCCTCGAGCTTCTCCTAGGCATCTACCTCACTCTATGCTTCTTTGTGAGAGGTAAACTACTAGGGTGCTCACTTCTTCAAAACATAGCTCCTCCCCTTGGAAATAATCATATCAATAATACACTTAATTTGGTTTCTAGGTTCATTAAGTGCATCCATTCTAAGAGTGATCTGGGATATAACTCCTTCAACCGCTTTTGATCGATCCTCAAGGTATCGATAGCTTCGATTTCTTCTCCACTTTAGCCAGGATCTTATACCTCTCTTCTTTGTGCCCCTTATTATTCTTTTAAAATTACTTGACCTTAGATTCATGTGTAGAAAGTAAAATTATTGTTACCCTATCTCTATCAGTGTAATTATCATAAGTGGCCTCAACAACTTGCACGATGACCTTTACATGGGAAAGGAGATTTTTATACCGAGAAATAATTTCTACAACGCTTCAACTTCTACTCCTTTATTGGCATGTTAAATCCTCTTCTATGGACTCTAAGGTGAGTGACCTCCTTTCCATTGTGAGGATGCGAGTCAAATCCTCCAGGAACTGCAAGGTTGATTCATATTTTTCTCGGGAGTCACTAGGTCGGGATGTTTTAAGACAATAGCATTGGTAATTGTCTCAATTTTCTTATATATTTCATGCACCCTTGCCTTATCCTCTTTTATTTCACACCTTTTTTGTGTGTTGTTTATTTCTTCTTGTTTTAGATCCTTTCTTTTCTTGAGAAGATCCTCCTCCTTCCAATTCCGCCTCTAGGAATTTCACCCTATCATTCCTTCCAAAATGTTTGGCCTTAACCTCAACTGAAACCTTATTGTGTGCATTACGACTTGCTTATCTCGAAAATTGTTAAGCATTTACAAAGGAGTTTATCCCTTTTATCTCTGGCATCTTCATTAGGGCCCTTTAGCTTACTTAGAAATCAAGTTCATCGATATGGGATTCAAATGCCCAAGATAGCATTTTCATGGTTCGTGGGTATGCACCTTCACGCCAAATGAGGGAATGTTAAGGAGTTTTTCTGTTGGCATGGTGCTTTAGAAGCACTAATGTAGGATCTTTCTTGGATCATTGATGTAACCCATTCCTTTCCCTTGTGTTTCCACTACGCTCTTCCCACCTATTTGTGCAGCCTTTGGAAAGCTTACTACTAGGCTGGGGTCTCCACCCATGCTACCATACTCTTTTCCAATGCTTTCTTCCTATATCTCCTTGAGAACTTCATCCACACTATGCTCTACCTCCTGTTCCACTAAATTTTTGATAATGTCTTCCACTTCTCTCTCCATGGCCTCTTCTATTTGTTCCTTTGTGAGGCTTGGGGTCCTCTGATCTCTTGTGTTCACTTCTTCACTCACCCCTTTTCCTTGAGCATCCGATTCCTCCTCGTCGTCTTGTCTTCATCTCCTTATCCTTATGAACAATGTGTATCATACACAAGATGATTATGAACTTCTTCATCCTCATCGTCATCCTTCTCACCCCTATAGGCCTCCAAGCCCTCTATTTCCTCCCGATTCTACCCTCTCTGCCACCTTATGCTTCTTCCTAACTGGTGATTCTAGTATATGACACTCTTCCTTCTCTTTCTCTTTATCAAGGGAATCCTTCCTTGACGAATCTTCTTGTATGGGAGGATCCTCTTGCTCTAGCACCTTTTCATCTGGGGTCTTCTCCCTAACTTGGGACTTCTTCTTACATGATAAGTACTTGTCTTAGCTCTTTCTTTTGATGTGCCCACATGTTTTTTTGTTTGCACACTTGGTGCCTTATTCTCCTGCACTTCTTCTCTCTCCATTTTATTTGGCACAAAATTCTTCCTCCCTATGGGGTTCACAGGAATGGAGACATCATTCTCCAAGTTGGAGCCATTTTAAAACTTTGGTCGATGTGAAAGTATACTCTTGTTGCATTCCTTTTAGAAATTAGCAATGTTAATGGCTTCATCATATGCACTTCGTGGGAGACATACTTCTCCACATATGTACGCTTCTTTGGATGTACGAGCTTTTGACATAGCTCATGGTGGTCTTGGTAAATTCAATCATGTCAAACCTTAGCCTTTTCACTTCCCTGAAGTGATTGACTCCTACCTATAAGTATTACACGGTGAAATAAAACAACAACTTGCACCATGGACTCATAGTCCCATCTATTAATGTGAATCTACCAATGCATAAATGTTGATACATAGAAAAATTAGCCTCTCCATCTATGAGCGTGATAATTGCTCAAGTATCCTCCAATCTACCTTGAATGCATCATGCATTCTCTTCTAACATTTTTCCAGTGCGCCTTGTGGCGGCCGACCGTCTTGGTATCGTAGGTATACTTTTCAAACCTTTTTGCACGCGAGGGATCTTCTTCTAGATACTCCCATACAAACTTCTCTGGCCCATCGGCACTCCAATCTCTGAGAAGACTATGGTGAGGAGAATGTTTCCAAACATTATCTTGTCCCCCTCTTGTGCGTTGTTAATGATCTCATCTATAATAAAGGAAGAAAATTTGTTGATGGTTCCAACTAAGATCTTTCAACATACATTTAATCATGCCTTGTTCATGTGTTTCCACCTCTATTGATCATTTAGCTTGGTCACCGTGCACGCGGCTATCCTCATCATAGGTATGGGGATATCTGCAATATCAAAATAACGCAAACCCTTTTTATAGTCATAGGCCTCCACTTGTTGCCTGAATTGCCTCCTTATCCTCTAAGTCATCATTTATAAGTATCCTTCACAAATCGCCGAGAAAATTTGATATAATTTGAGGAGTTATGCGTATTTTGTGGACTAAAAATAAAAGTGGTCTTTGTGCATGTGTTACATCAACCACTTTGTATAACCACTCAAAGCTTACAAAAATACGGAAACTCATATAGTTTTAGCAACCCGACCTTACCCAACTTCACCTTCACCTCATTACTATAGATGGCCATTCCTTCCGGTGTCCTCATATCGCTTGGATGAACCAGGTTTGAATGCCATATCCTTCTCTCATGGTACTCGTGCGATGTTTATAGTCACTCACGGCCATATTACTGATGTGTGATACCCATTATTTCCCAACAACACTCCATATGGGTATTACATCTATTCATATCACTCCTCATTAAAACTAGTTTGGGAAATTTGTTTCCCTTTGCCCTTATTTTTGGTGAATCTGTCACCTTATTTGGTGCCATTTTTACTTTTTGGTTTACAACTTAAACTCCTATTGCTTATCTTCCTTATTGTGCTTAATTATGTGGCTCAACTCTATGATAGAATCCTTCCACTCCTGTTCCCTAGCTGTAGAACCCTAACTTGGAAAAATTCTTCCACAAGATGGTGCGCTCCTCTAAAGCTTCCTTCCCCATGCCTGTGTACTCCTTCCACTCTAGTTTACAGATTAAACCTAGTCATGCACTTAAATATATATGTTTCTCTCTTCACACAACTCTTCTTTCATGGATGCCCTAGTTTGCAAGAGCTCTTTAAAGTTTGCAATAGCAAGTTAAATAATAAGCATGCCTGACTTCATACTTATAGCTTTTTACTTCTTTCCATCAATAAATGCTACACCACCTACCAAAATTATTACCATTAAACATATATTTTTCCACTAAAGCTAACCTTAAGCACCCTTACCCACATGCCCAACCTTGTGTAAAATATTTTACAACCTTCTAGTGCACAAAAATCCTAACTGGCTGAAGAATCTTACGTGCGCGTCTACAATGCCAAAGACACTTCTTCATGTTGACCTAATTTTTTCCCTCACCTACCTCGTGTTGTTTATGTGCTTCTCATCCTTTGAACATTGTCTTTGTTAAGCTATTATGACACCAAATTTTATCGTCCCCTTCTCCACGCGCTTCTCCTCCTTACGCACTTTTTATCCTTCAACTGGGCCATTTAACACAACTTCCACTACCAACTAATTCTTCACTTCACACTACTCCACCCCACACTAAAATGATGCATGGTCCTCTTTGCATACATAACCTTTTGAAAGTAAAATTGGTTACTAGCACATAAGGTAAAACATAACAATAGAAAGGAACAAGCAATGAGAAAGGGAAACTCAAGAAAAGGAAATGCATAACAAGGAATCCTAATCTACTTGTAATACTTCCTTATTTAAAAACACAAGGAAGCCTTATTTATAGTAGGAATTCAGCCTAATCCCATTTAAATGGCCAAATACCTCATCTCATTCGGTTCTTGTAATCGACCTTCACCTCGAATCAAAGATGTACGAGATGATGTAAGGGCCGACCCAATGGAATTTCAACTTCTCAGGATGGCGCGAAACTTGGAATCATACAAAAACATTTTTCCCAACCTTAAATTGATTTCTCTTGATATGAAGATCATGCCATCATTTTTTCTAGCTTTTTAGTCCTCGACTCCATCTATTAAGTGATTGTCTCTCGTCTAACCGCATCAACTTATTGATCCTTTCCTCAAGCATTTTTTCATTAGCCAATCCTCCCGTGCACGCTATACATAGTGATGGTAACATGAATTTAACTAGTAAAATAACATCCTTGCCAAACACCGATTGAAATGGTGTCGACTTATTCAACCTCTTGTAGGTTTTCATGTATTTCCATTTAGCTACCGATACTTTTTCATCCCAATATTGTCTTCCAACATCACAAATTTTGGTCAACATGTGACATAGTATCTTATTGAATGCCTCAATTTGTTCTATTCACTTGAGGATTATAGGGGTAGTCTTGTGATGGGCCACCATAAAATCTGCTAACAAAATCCTGACCATTTCATTTAGAAAATGTGTACCCCTATATGATTATGTTTTCCAAAAAAAATCTAGTAGATGTTATTGTAGACACCAAATTTGTGTCTTACGACACCCTGTGCCCCGCATCTCATTTCGCAACCTAACCTCACCACCTAAACCTTACACAATTATCTATTAATTACCTTATAATTAATAAATCCACGTCTCCAAACCTGCCACCTCATTTCACCACCTCATCATGACCTAGCCTTAACCCTAAACTAACCTAATTAAGACCTATAACTTGGTCTACATCCACACCCATGACTAATTACTCCTCACCCACACCAAAACCAACCTAATAATGACTTGACCAAGCCCACAACTAATCCCTCGGGAGAAAAGGAGGGAAAGTTGGCTATTTTACTAAAAATAGCCCACTTTGACTTAAATGACATCGGTTCTACTCAACCGCCGCCATCGGTTACATAACCACCATCGGTTCCCTGTAAATGACCTCCTCCAACCAAAAACAAAGGAGATTGGAATTCATTTGAAAGATCCGGAATTCACTTGGCAAGACAGAGACAAGTGAAGAAAAGAGAAGAGTTTGCAGAGAAGGACATCGAGCCTAATACAGAATCCCGAGTAACTAGAGCACAACGACACTCATCCAAGCATTGGGAGAGAAGATAGCTCACTTTTGATTGTCAAATCATCCCACCTGAGCCTTGCCTTCGTCATCACAGTCCTTGGACCTGTATCTTCATCAGGAACTAGTAAGTAGTGTCTTGTACATTTTTAAATACCATTTCTTGAACTTCTGATTCATAGTAATTATAAGCTCACTCCTAGATCTACTACCCGATAGCACCCTACATCTAACTTTCATTCCTCTACCCTTACATTGCCCCAAGAACAGCTCCCACACTCTTTGAGTCTTCTCCATCACCCTATTGCCTACCCCTAATCATTTACCAACCTTATAAACACCATAACCGCCTTACACCAACCTTCATTGAAAGCCCTAAATCACTACCCCTACCATATCGATTATCAACAATGGTACCGGTGTTATAACCATTATCGGTTATCGGACTGCATCGATCATTGTGACTCAAACAAAACCAGCCTTTCCTCTATTGCTTTTTAACGAGGTAACTAAAGTGTAATTTCGCAATAAGTTCTTTGTTATCATTTGTGTTGATTCATATTAAAAGGGAGCCTGACCACCTTCAAAGGATGTCTAATATTTCCTGGGCCCAAGGCAATTCCCTCATTTATTGTCTAACTAAAATCTGGTGATCTTGTATTCTTACTTGCAGTAGTCCTTCCCGGGTAAAAGGAGTTCTTCGCACATTGGTTTGATCTTTCTCTACGGATGCGTGCACACCCTCCCAACACTCAACATGTATTCCTCCTAGCCCTAACCTTTATCTCTGCTTTCTCAAGAGAATGAAAGGATAGAAGAAACTCTATTCTAAGAATGGAAACATTCATACGAAACATTTTGGCATGCCCGGTGGGACCATTTCTCGGGTTTCTTGCTTGCTTTCATATAGGGAGCATACTTGCTATTTTCTTCTTCTAAATATTCACAAGATATTTTGTCATTTTGGTAAAAGAATTTTCTTTCTTCCTCATCTTTGCATTAGTGAAAGTCATCTTCTTTGCTTCATCGAATATCATTTTCGATTTGGGTTTAAAACATGTGCATCACATTCTTGCTTGTTGTTTTTAATTCTAGTGAACGTAGATTAAGTAACAGGTCGTACACATGGGGGTGATATCCACGGTATTGACGAGAAATTAATCTTACTTTCATTGCACAACACATACCAAATCACATCATAATCAACACAACATCTCAAACATCCCCCCTTTTCCGTGGTATTCCTCCGCCCGATTGAGGTAACCTTATAAGCCAAAACAAAATTGACATCTCCCTTAGGTATTTTGTTTAGGATTGACATCATCTTGCATCTAAGGCATAAGCCCACAATAATTAAAACTAATCCTAGGGTTAGTCTCTTGATTTGCTTGTGCATCTTGCTTGTTTTTAGTTCTATTTCTCTATCATACACTATTTCAGTGATCACTTCAGAACAGTTTGGTGGGTATAATAAGCATTGTTAACCCCAAATCAGCAGCTTCTTACATCTTCTCTTTGCTTTCACAGTGACTCGATACCAGTCCTATTCTACCGACATCGGTTAACCGGACCGACACCGAATACTGATCGACCAACATCGGTTATCGACCGATATCGCTTACTATCTTTCACAGCCTTCCTGAAAAACCAATAACCTACCA